>WNWK01013057.1:0-56898 GCA_009830355.1 Cherax destructor | reverse complement strand
AAATCAAATCCAAGCGTATCTCTAAGACTGACCACCTTTCAAGAAAGTACAGTAAGCAAGTAAGTTTTTGTAAGCTTAGTCTATAATATACAAATATTATTAATGGCCAAGAAGGCACACATGTGTTATAGCCATATAAATGTACATTATATTAATTTATATTAGAGTAAATTATTTCACAAACTAATTTTATCAATAAAATTCGAACATTCTACTGTGCTTAACAACCTAACCTCAAGAGATTGTTTCCACTGAGAACAATATATCAGGACTAAAAGTTTAAAACTGACCAGATAATGCATTTTGCATTTGTTGTACAGAATCAATGCATATATATATATATATATATATATATATATATATATATATATATATATATATATATATATATATATATATATATATATATATATATATATATATATATATATATATATATATATATATATATATATATATATATATTACCTGGAGTTTACCTGGAGAGAATTCCAGGGTCAACGCCCCGCGGCCCGGTCTGTGACCAGGCCTCATGTTGGACAGAGCCTGATCAACCAGGCTGTTACTGCTGGCCGCACGCAGTCCAACGTACGAACCACAGCCTGGCTGGTCAGGTACCGACTTTAGGTGCCTGTCCAGTGCCTGCTTGAAGACAGCCAGGGGTTTGTTGGTAATCCCCCTTATGTATGCTGGGAGGCAGTTGAACAATCTTGGGCCCCTGACACTTATTGTGTTGTCCCTCAACGTGCTAGTGGCACCCCTGCTTTTCATTGGGGGGATGTTACATCGCCTGCCAAGTCTTTTGCTTTCGTAGGGAGTGATTTTCGTGTGCAAGTTTGGTACTAATCCCTCGAGAATTTTCCACGTGTATATAACAATGTATCTCTCCCGCCTGCGTTCTAGGGAGTACAGGTTTAGAAACTTCAAGCGTTCCCAGTAATTGAGGTGGTTTATCTCAGTTATGCGTGCCGTGAAGGTTCTCTGCACATTTTCAAGGTCAGCAATTTCACCTGCCTTGAAAGGTGCAGTTAGTGTGCAGCAATATTCCAGCCTAGATAGAACAGGCGATTTGTAAAGTGTCAACATGGGCTTTGCATCCCTGGTTTTGAAGGTTCTCATTATCCATCCTGTCATTTTTCTAGCAGATGCGATTGCTACGGTGTTATGGTCCTTGAAGGTGAGATCCTCTGACATGATCACTCCCAGGTCATTGACATTAGTTTTTCGCTCTATTGTGTGGTTGGAATTAGTTTTGTACTCCGATGAGATTTTAATTTCCTCACGTTTTCCGTATCTGAGTAATTGAAATTTCTCATCATTGAACTTCATATTGTTTTCTGCAGCCCATTTAAAGATTTGGTTTATGTCTGCTTGGAGTCTTGCAGTGTCTTCAACGGTGGACACTGTCATACAGATTCGGGTGTCATCTGCAAAGGAAGACACGGCACTGTGGCTTATATCCCTGTCTATGTCCGATATGAGGATGAGCAACAGGATGGGAGCGAGTACTGTGCCTTGTGGAACAGAGCTTTTCACATTAGCTGCCTCAGACTTTACTCTGTTGACTACTACTCTTTGTGTTCTACTTGTTAGGAAATTATAGATCCATCTACCAACTTTTCCTGTTATTCCTTTATCACGCATTTTGTGTGCTATCACATCATGGTCACACTTATCAAAGGCTTTTGCAAAGTCTGAGTATATAACATCTGCATTCTGTTTGTCCTCTAGAGCATCCAGGACCTTGTCATAGTGATCCAGTAGTTGGGACAGACAGGAGCGACCTGCTCTAAACCCATGCTGCCCTGGGTTGTGTAATTGATGGTTATCTAGATGAGTGGTGATCTTGCTTCTTAGAACCCTTTCAAAGATTTTTATGATATGGGATGTTAGCGCTATTGGTCTGTAGTTCTTTGCCATTGCTTTACTGCCGCCTTTGTGGAGTGGGGCTATGTCTGTTATTTTTAGTAACTGCGGGACGACCCCAGTGTCCATGCTCCCTCTCCATAGGATGTTAAATGCATGTGATAGGGGCTTCTTGCAGTTCTTGATGAACACTGAGTTCCATGAGTCTGGGCCTGGAGCGGAGTGCATGGGCATGTCATTTATCGCCTTTTCAAAGTCATGTGGCGTCAGGGTAATGTCATATAGGCTTGCGTCTACCAGGTTCTGTGGCACTCTCATAAAAAATTCATTTAGGTCTTCAACTTTTAGTCTGGTTAGCGGCTCACTAAAAACTGAGTCATACTGGGACTTTAGTAATTCACTCATTTCCTTGCTGTCATCTGTGTAAGACCCATTTCGTTTTAGTAGGGGCCCAATACTGGATGTTGTATATATATATATATATATATATATATATATATATATATATATATATATATATATATATATATATATATATATATATATATATATATATATATATATATATATATATATATATATATATATATATATATATATATATATATTTTACGTATAGTATATGCAAACAATCTCGGAGAGACGATCTTAACAATGCAGTACAAACCACGACGGGTAGAAATCTTTAGCTCAAGTACTTTTACACTTCTCAGCGCATCATCATGAGCTATGCATTGCTACAAGGCAGCAACTGAAGGACTGACGGGAAGTTTTTCTGAGAGTAGCGCAGCGCGGGTTGGCACCAGCCGCAGTCTCACTCTGAATGTGAGGCAGCGGTGTGTGTGCCACCCGCCCTACCGCCCTCCCCGTCCTTCCCCCACATGGGGTAGTAGATGGCCTCTGGGTTTTCAGTAGTCAAGGAATAAGAAATTAAAAGATACTATAGCCATCCCCAAGCTTCTTCTAGTCGCCTATAACAGGTCATGTGACTTGAGAAAATACATTTCACAGTGGATAATACACACATGGATTGCTGTTATTCTGTGTAACTCCTTAATTAATAAAACAAAACAAAAATGAATGTACTCTTTTGTTCGTTTAAATGCCAGCCGTCTCCAACCGAGGCAGGGTGACCCAAAAAGAAAGAAAATCCCCAAAAAGAAAATACTTTCATCATCATTCAACACTTTCACCACACTTATACATAATCAGTCTTTGCAGAGGCGCTCAGATACGACAGCTGAGAATAAGTCCCTCCCAGCTGTCACAACCTCAGACCCCTCCTTTAAAGTGCAGGCATTGTACTTCCCATTTCCAGGACTCAAGTCCAACTAAATCAATTAACTGGTTTCCCTGACTCCCTTCACAAAATGTTACCCTGCTCACACTCCAACAGCTCGTCAGGTCCCAAAAACCATTCGTCTCCATTCACTCCTATCTATCTTCTTGATGTTTTGTGCTTTATAGTTCCTTGATAATGTGAGTAATCACGAAAGTGCTTGAAATTTCTCTATTTTTTCATAGTGGTTATTTTGCATATTGTGATATTACCTGTTTACTGTGATCTTATTGCATGTACATGTATATATATATGTTGTGACGAATAGGTAAAACTTGCGATTTTGGCTTAAATAGCAGCGGTCTCCTTGCCGAATAAGGCAAGCGAAAATTTGTATATGCAATAATTATGCAAAAATCATTCTGAACCTATCGAAAAAAATATATTTCATTGTGTTTGTTATTAAATTGTTGTCAACTTATCTAAAATGTATTTAGTTGGATTAGGCTAAATTAAATTGCGCTTGTTTTAATAAGGTTAGGTAAGTTTTCTAAGGTTCTTTTCTTACAAATTTATTCATTTTTATATTAACATAAATGAAAAAAAATATATCTTTAAACGTCTAAGAGAAAATTTTAGAAAGGACTTAATTTTAAATGAGTTCTTGCTAATTATATATATATATACATATATATACGGTTTATGTTGATGACGTGTGTGGGGGATAAGCAATGGTGTGTGAGATGAGGAATGACAAGTGGGATGCAATGAATGGTGTGGGATGAGAGGCACTTGAATAAATACTGATATGTGACAGATGTGAAGGGAGATTTTAAGTGAATGGAATGTGAGGAATGAGGATGGGTGTGAGGAATGAGGATGGGTGTGAGGGGATGATGGTTAGTAATGGTTGAAGTGAAATGTGGCTTTGAAGTTGCTGGCTTTACACATCCGTTTATCATATCATGACTCGACTCTCATTACCGCTCATTTAACCTCTTAAAAAACTGGATGAGTAAACAATACAGATATACGACTGTTGTCCTTTGTATTTTTGTGACTCGTTTAGCTCTTTTCTTCTTTGGTATTTTGATAACTTGGCTCACTGCTCGTCTCTCTCATTCTCACTTCACTTGGACACAAAAAATACAAAATATGAGATAAAGTTAATGTGACCTTCGTAGATCTGACAGCTTCCAGTTGTGTCACTTATTGTACACAAGACAGAGGTCACATCAAACTGTTTCGCATATTCCTTTATTTCACGTCATTAATATAAAGGTGGAGGGGTAATGATGGAGGTAGTAGTGGTAGTGGTAGTAGTAGTAGTGGAGCGAGTGTGACTTTGTAAATGGTCCAAGTCGGCGGGGGGGGGGGTGTAATGAAGTTGTTTATTTGTCAGGAAACAACAGTGTCTCCTGACATGGGTTTAATCACATGATCCGACACAGGCTGAGCTTCTCTGGCGTGCCCCAGTTAGGTTTCAGACTAGAAAGGCTTATATTTTCTCAGTTAAAGCAAAATTTATGCAGTCAGTACTTTATATTCATTCTTAATTCAGTGATCCACTTTGTTGTTTGTATGGCTTCCTTTCTTTAATTTATATATCAATTTGTATGTAGTGTTAGGTATTATGTTACTGCTGCTTTTTTTTAATGTAATAGACGCCATCAAATAATTATTTTCAACATCTCTATCCATATATTTAAAAGGTATCTTAAAGGTAAACGGTATTACATACCAATATCTCATAACTGTTTCCTTCAAGGGGAAGCCTTCATGACGGTGAAGAGAATTTTAGCTACAGTTCCATCCCATGGGTTAAACCTCAAATAAAATCTTGATTTTCCTCCGTCAGAGTGCAGGCACATTAGTTTCACCTCCAGGACTCAAGTCTGGCTAACCGGATTCCCTAAATCCATTCATATACGTTAAATGACTCACACTCCAACTGTACATCAAATCATAAGAAACTACTTGTCTCCACTCCAATCCTAACACGCTCACACAAGGATGTTGGATGTTAAAGCCCCTAACACTAAAAATCACGTATCACCCTCCCTCCAACCTTACCTAAGACAACCCCTACTCCACCTTCCCTCCTCTCCAGATTTATAAGTCCTTCAAATCATCCTCTTTTGCTGTATCCTCACTAAATGTCTTAACCGCCTCAACAACCCCTCGTCCTCCTCCTACTGGTAACCCCACACCTCCTCCTACTGGTAACCCCACACCTCCTCCTACTGGTAACCCCACACCTCCTCCTACTGGTAACCCCACACCTCCTCCTACTGGTAACCCCACACCTCCTCCTACTGGTAACCCCACACCTCCTCCTACTGGTAACCCTACACCTCCTCCTACTGGTAACCCCACCTCCTCCTACTGGTAACCCCACCCCTCCTCCTACTGGTAACCCCACCCCTCCTCCTACTGGTAACCCCACACCTCCTCCTACTGGTAACCCCACACCTCCTCCTACTGGTAACCCCACACCTCCTCCTACTGGTAACCCCACACCTCCTCCTACTGGTAACCCCACACCTCCTCCTACTGGTAACCCCACACCTCCTCCTACTGGTAACCCCACACTCCTCCTACTTGTAACCCCACACCTCCTCCTACTTGTAACCCCACACCTCCTCCTACTGGTAACCCCACACCTCCTCCTACTGGTAACCCCACACCTCCTCCTACTGGTAACCCCACACCTCCTCCTACTGGTAACCCCACACCTCCATTCTATGAATTCTTTGCACAATATTCACAAGACACATTTCCCTCAAACAGACATCTCCACTGCCTCCAGCCGCCTCCACGCAATGTAAAATGTCATACTTTACCCCATACATCAGTGTTGGTACCACTATGGTACATTTTCCTTTTTTTTTTTTTTTTTGGCCTCCATGGATGCCTCGCTTCATCCCCACTTTTTCCTTCGTCAATTCTATGGTCACCTCGCCTCTCGTAAAACCATTCACATGTAAGTCCACTCACAAATATCTTAACGTGTTTGCTTCCTCCATACTCCCTCCCTCCAAACAGCTTAAGCAGAAATCTCGATATTTTTTTTTATACTCCTATGCTGTTGGTCCACTCATTTGTACCTATAAATGGATCCCACTTGAACATACGTATATGAATATACATACATTTACATTATATATATATATATACAGTGGACCCCCGGTGTTCGTCCATTTTTCGTAACAGAATGCTGTTCAAGTGTCATTACCAACCGAATTTATTCCCTTAAGAAAAAAAGTAAAGTAGACTAGTCCTTTTAGACCCCAAAACTACACTTATAAAAACATTTAAAAAAATACACTTACATAAAAGGGAGTGTTTTGAGCAGGACGAACACCGGGGTCCACTGTATATATATATATATATATATATATATATATATATATATATATATATATATATATATATATATATATATATATATATATATATATATATATATATATGTCGTGCCGATTAGGTAAAACTGGTCATTTAGCAAGAACTCATCTAAAATTAAGTCCTTTCTAAAATTTTCTCTTATACGTTTAAAGATATATTTTTTTAATTTATGTTAATGTAAAAAATAATAATTTTGTACCAAGAGAAACTTTGAAAACCTACCTAACCTTATTACAACAAGCGCAATTTAATTTAGCCTAACCCAACTAAATATATTTTAGATACGTTAACATTAATTTAATAATAAATAAACACAATGAAATATATTTTTTTCGTTATGTTCAGAATGATTTTTGCGAAATTATTGCATACACAAATTTTCACTTGTCTTATATGGCAAGGTGAGCGTTGCTATTTAAGCCAAAATCGCAAGTTTTACCTAATCGGCATATATATATATATATATATATATATATATATATATATATATATATATATATATATATATATATATATATATGTGTGTGTGTGTGTAAAACAGCTTAAGAAATCCTACTAGACTGTATAAATAATATAGCACACTGATTTTATATTAATTAATGGATAAAAGAAATACGAGCGTGGATCATTCTCTTTACTATCAGCTAACTCAATGATAGCTGAAGTACATATATAAATCATCTACATACATAAAGCTATTAAGTTTGCATTAATTAGTGGAGAGTGTATATACTGTACATGGTGTTTCTTACCAAGTTTCAAACTGCATAAGAAGATATTACATTTAATATGGAAGAGTAAAATAAATAAGAGAAAATAATCAGAATTCCCACATGTTTGGAACTGGGCGCTTCTCCTAACATGTGTTAAAAACATATAACAACAACATACACAGGCACACTAAGCCTATAATGTCATGATGGTGATCATGACTATTCTAACAACTACGAAGGAGAAATTTCGAGGAACCACAAGAAAATTTTAGTCGGAGATATGCAGAAACATGTCCAGGGCCCCGGGCTCCGGGCCCAGGGCCGGGCTCCGAGTCCAGGGACGGGCTCCGGGCCCAAGGCCGGGGTCCGGGAGCAGAAAAACTCTAGCCCACCTAAGGTATATATGTTTACTGTGCTGGAATTAATATTGCTACGAGCAACGAGATTTAGCAACGTAAATGTTAATGGATTTGTTATGAGAGAGAGAGAGAGAGAGAGAGAGAGAGTACTTGACAGGTATAAGACGTGTAATGCATAGCAGTAACTAGGATGTTAAAATATTTCTAGGAGCACTTACTGGAAATTTGTGAACAGTAGGATAATGTAATAACATTATTGAAATGAAACTCACGAAACAGAATTAATAAAGGCGTAGAAAAACTTGGGCAGAATAACAAACGAGAGAAAATAGTAAATCAGTGATTCACGAACACATGACGAATCGGAAAAAAGAACCCAAAAAAATCTCAAGAAATATACTCAGAGAAAGATATGGATACTCAAAACACGTCGTAGTAAACAAAGTTGCCACAGAAACGGACAAAAGCTCTGAAATATTTAAGTACTATGCCAAGGAAATCAACAAATTGTGGAATTTGATGTATGTAAATATCCCACATCAGAAAGTCCTCGAATATGTTATGTGATAAAGAATGCAGGTACTGTCTCCCCGAGATAACCAAATCATCAATATAGACCAGAAAATGTTACGACCTACGTTGCCCAAAATTCCACTTGAAAACAAAGCAATGCAAAAAAATATGCATCAACGAAACGTATAAATGGTAAAAAAGTATTTTTAAACGAGAAAGAGAAAAACAGTTAAGGAAAACACAGGACAAACAATTAAGGACAACAGGAGGTACAGAGGTAAATAGCAGTGGAACACAAGGGACAAGTTTTTCAATACCAGGATCAAACATACGAGAGCCACAGTACAACCAGTATCAGGAAAGACCCTAGATATGTACACAAGTTGCCACTGTACGAGATGGTGCTGTACCAGAGGAACTAAAACCTCAATTACCTAAACATCTCAAATGATAAAACCCACTCCCTTTTTTTTACAAACATTTAGGGTTTAAAAAAAAAAAAAAAATATATACAGGTAGGCTCCATCCAGAACAATGTTTGGATTGATTACATAAACACATGCAAAAAAATATATTATGGGCAGTGAGAAATGGATGAAAAAATACAATATATATATAAGATGTGATAAAGTAAATAGTTACAGATGAGTAAGACTATGTAAGAGACTCAGTGTGTTCTGCACAACTTCTGAAATCATCAAATAATGCAGCACTAGTAATAATGCAGCACTCACTAGTAATAATGCAGCACTAGTAATAATGCAGCACTAGTAATAATGCAGCACTAGTAATAATGCAGCACTAGTAATAATGCAGCACTAGTAATAATGCAGCACTAGTAATAATGCAGCACTAGTAATAATGCAGCACAAGTAATAATGCAGCACAAGTAATAATGCAGCACAAGTAATAATGCAGCACTAGTAATAATGCAGCACAAGTAATAATGCAGCACAAGTAATAATGCAGCACTAGTAATAATGCAGCACTAGTAATAATGCAGCACAAGTAATAATGCAGCACTAGTAATAATGCAGCACAAGTAATAATTCAGCACAAGTAATGCAGCACAAGTAATAATGCAGCACTAGTAATAATGCAGCACAAGTAATAATGCAGCACTAGTAATAATGCAGCACAAGTAATAATGCAGCACAAGTAATAATGCAGCACAAGTAATAATGCAGCACAAGTAATAATGCAGCACTAGTAATAATGCAGCACTAGTAATAATGCAGCACTAGTAATAATGCAGCACAAGTAATAATGCAGCACAAGTAATAATGCAGCACAAGTAATAATGCAGCACAAGTAATAATGCAGCACAATAATAATGCAGACAAGTATAATGCAGCACAAGTAATAATGCAGCACAAGTAATAATGCAGCACTAGAATAATAGCAGCACTAGTAATAATGCAGCACTAGTAATAATGCAGCACACAAGTAATAATGCAGCACAAGTAATAATGCAGCACAAGATAATGCAGCACAGTAATAATGCAGCACAGAATAATGCAGCACAGTAATAATGCAGCACAAGTAATAATGCAGCACAAGTATAATGCACATCAAGTAATAATGCAGCACAAGTAATAATGCAGCACAAGTAATAATGCAGCACTAAGTAATAATGCAGCACAGTAATAATGCAGCACAAGTAATAATGCAGCACTAGTAATAAATGCAGCACAAGTAATAATGCAGCACAAGTAATAATGCAGCACAGTAATAATGCAGCACAAGATAATGCAGACTGAAGCAGCACAGTAATAATGCAGCACAAGTAATAATGCAGCACTAAGTAATAATGCAGCACAAGTAATAATGCAGCACAGTAATAATGCAGCACAGTAATAATGCAGCACAGTAATAATGCAGCACTAGTAATAATGCAGCACAAGTAATAATGCAGCACAAGTAATAATGCAGCACAGTAATAATGACAAGCACAGTAGCACAGTAATAATGCAGCACTAGTAATAATGCACACAAGTAATAATGCAGCACAGTAATAATGCAGCACAAGTAATAATGCAGCACTAGTAATAATGCAGCACAAGTAATAATGCAGCACAAGAATAATGCAGCACAGTAATAATGCAGCACAGTAATAATGCAGCACAGTAATAATGCAGCACAAGTAATAATGCAGCACTAAGTAATAATGCACACAGACACAGTAATAATGCACAAGATAATGCACAAGTAATAATGCAGCACTAGTAATAATGGCACGTCAATAATGCAGCACAAGTAATAATGCAGCACAAGTAATAATGCAGCACAAGTAATAATGCAAGAAATCACAAGAATAATGCAGCACTAGCACTAATAATCAGTAATGCAGCATAGTAATAATGCAGCACAGTAATAATGCAGCACAGTAATAATGCAGCACAAGTAATAATGCAGCACAAGTAATAATGCAGCACAAGTAATAATGCAGCACTAGTAATAATGCAGCACTAGTAATAATGCAGCACTAGTAATAATGCAGCACTAGTAATAATGCAGCACTAGTAATAATGCAGCACTAGTAATAATGCAGCACTAGTAATAATGCAGCACTAGTAATAATGCAGGACAAGTAATGCAGCACAAGTAATAATGCAGCACTAGTAATAATGCAGCACTAGTAATAATGCAGCACTAGTAATAATGCAGCACATAATATACATAAATAATGCAGCACTAGTAATAATGCAGACAATAATGCAGCACAAGTAATAATGCAGCACTAGTAATAATGCAGCACTAGTAATAATGCAGCACTAGTAATAATGCAGCACAAATAATAATGCAGCACAAGTAATAATGCAGCACTAGTAATAATGCAGCACTAGTAATAATGCAGCACAAATAATGCAGCACAAGTAATAATGCAGCACTAGTAATAATGCAGCACTAGTAATAATGCAGCACAAATAATAATGCAGCACATAATAATGCAGCACTAGTAATAATGCAGCACTAGTAATAGCAGCACAAGTAATAATGCAGCACAAGTAATAATGCAGCACTAGTAATAATGCAGCACTATTAATAATGCAGCACTAGTAATAATGCAGCACAAGTAATAATGCAGCACAAGTAATAATGCAGCACTAGTAATAATGCAGCACTAGTAATAATGCAGCACAAGTAATAATGCAGCACAAGTAATAATGCAGCACAAGTAATAATGCAGCACTAGTAATAATGCAGCACTAGTAATAATGCAGCACTAGTAATAATGCAGCACTAAGTAATAATGCAGCACAGTAATAATGCAGCACTAGTAATAATGCAGCACAAGTAATAATGCAGACAAGTAATGCAGCACAAGTAATAATGCAGCACTAGTAATAATGCAGCACTAGTAATAATGCAGCACTAGTAATAATGCAGCACAAGTAATAATGCAGCACAAGTAATAATGCAGCACTAGTAATAATGCAGCACTAGTAATAATGCAGCACAAATAATGCAGCACAGTAATAATGCAGCCTAGTAATAATGCAGCACTAGTAATAATGCAGCACAAGTAATAATGCAGCACAAGTAATAGGCATAATAGTAGTGAGCAAGAATCTGGTAATTTTCCATGCATATTAATACATAAATAACCCGCACATAGGAGAGAGGAGCTGGTAACGATGGTTCGGTCCGTCAAGGACCATTTAGAAAGTCACGGTATTGTACCTTTTTTCCTTCATGTATATTTATCACCGAGAGTAACGACAGAGGGAGTCAGAGAACAGATAAGTGATGATTGTTTTGTTCTCTCATCTTTAAACTACACCACATATTTTTTTTTTTAATGTTTTGTTTCCTTAAAAATTCGGTGTGCTTTTACGTATGTTTTATTACTGATTATTCTATCTAGTAAAATATTTATATAGATTAGATACGGTATCGAGGGAAGCACTTATACTTGTGGTACCCCAGTACTGATACTGCAACATGAAAATTATGCTTTTTCATCACAAGGTATATTCACAGAAGTATCTCTCCCCCCCTCTCCCTCTCTCTCTCTCTCTCTCTCTCTCTCTCTCTCTCTCTCTCTCTCTCTCTCTCTCTCTCTCTCTCTCTCTCTCTCTCTCTCTCTCTCTCTCTCTCTCTCTCTCTCTCTCTCTCTCTCTCTCTCTCTCTCTCTCTCTCTCTCTCACACGCACACTTTTTAAGTTTAATATAGGGTTTTTCAAACCATTGCCCCCACCAACAGCATTCCACTTGGAGCAACTCTTGGAACTGATTTCATTGACGCAATTTTCGAGAACTGGACAACTGGACGAGGATGGAACAATGAATAATCATTCTAGACCCCACGATGTCTTGTACCTTCTAATAAAGTGCTCGAGTTTGCCCAGACTTACATTTTCTAAGATATGCATCCTCATACGACAACCCATAATTTCATGAGGGTGATATTCAGAAAGAAGACGGACAGTAGGACCAAGCTACACTTCCAGTCAGACTAGGAGGCATTTGTGTCTGCAAGGCATCACAGACTGCACTCCCTGCTTTCCTGCTTCCATGTGTTGCATCCAGGGAACTTGTAGCAGCGATTCTTCTTTAACACCTTAGTGACAATGTCGGGGTCGTGACCAAAAGTTCACTGATTGAGCCCGGCTCTGAGATAATCTAATAGGATCCACAATCAGGCCTTCAATAACTAGAGTTACACTGGGATGTCTCAATAGTGGACAATAGAGCCTCAACAATACTTTAAAGTGACGGGGAAGGCTAAAGCTCGCAACATGGCAGTGAGAGCTCATCATGCGAGAATTTTCTGTTGACTGTCCCCAACTCCTTCCTTATCATACGTCTCGACCAGCCGACTATCGGCACTGGTGTTGCCTTGCCGCCCCTGCCCTCTCTGCGGCAATGCATCGGCAGACCGATTCGGGTACCATGTTCTTGTTTGCTGTTGGTCAAAGGAAAAGACTGCAAGAAATGAAGATGTTAACAATATAAAGAGGAGCCTTGCAACAGCCGGATGCCGAACAATAAGGAAGCCACCCCAACTCTGCTGATCCAATTGCAACCAAAAGCATCCAGATGGAATTAATTTCCTTGCAAGCCAGAACAGGCGGCAAGCAGGTGGTGTGGGACTACAGATGTGCACTCACACTGACTAATACCTATCTCCAATACAGCAGAGAGGAAAAAAAATGTGCATTTATCAGCTTCAAGGATCCCATAGCGGTTCGTTTTCTATTCCAGCGACACAGTGCTGCAATTCAGAAGGATAATACCTGTTATATCCAGGGTATGCGCCCCAGCTCTGAGGAGCTGGATTACATATTTGTAGCGTAATTTGAAACAGACATATAAGTGTATTATAAATGTATTCATCAAAGCTCATGTATACTTCATCATCTTTGTATCATCAATGTTATTAAAATACTATATTCCCAAATACATTTATTACAGTTTACATTTCTGAAGAACTGCGTATGGTCAGTATAATGTTTTTAACCTTATCCATTAAACTAACATTTTTTCATACTTCATACATTTTATTCATGTAAAATAACCAAGTAGAAGATATTTTTCTTTCCAGAGTGATCTTGACATTTACCACGTAGTTCAGGGGGCCCCTTCCAATTTCAATAAAATCATCAGAAAAACCGTCATATGCGGGATTTGTACCACTAGTTGCAGAATCAAAAACCTATCAATCAATTCAGCTACCATCAAGAGAGGTACGACCTTCCTGCCATACAAGGCAGAATGGTGGTTCATAGTTCAGTATTTTTTTCTCTCCAAGGTTAGACCACCTAAGGTCTGACCTTCACCAGCATCAAGGTGGAACTCCTTAAGGAAAAAAGTTTCAGAAGCCATTCTTTTCCACCCAGCATCTGGGAAAAAAAAGATTACTCCACATAAGCACCACTACAGCAAACACGCAATTTTCGACTTCCACCTGTGGCAGGTTGCATCAGGTGTACACTACCTGTAATGTTGCATCTAGCATTGCCACAGCAGGGTACACCAGACAGTGCAACACTCGCGAACAGTGCTGTATAAAACACTGCTACAGCAGCTTCAATAGGTTACACCAGGCTGGACAACACTGGTGAGTGGTGTTGCGGGATGGACGAGTAAATCTCCGTGTCGGCAGCAAAACTTTGATACTTAATACCTCAAAGTTGCTCACTTTATAATTAATCTTTACTAATTTTATGTGTCTGGTCTTACAGGGACTGAAGAAGAGGGAGTGCCTTGATAATGAAGGGCTCTTGATTCTTGAACCCATCCTAACTGCCTTTCAATACCAGTTTGTGTAATCAATGCATACCAGGAAACAAATGGTTTTAAGCAAAGAATATACTGCGACTGGCCGAGATTCGAACTCAGGTAATTTAGGCAGCCTCCCTGAAAGCTAGCTACATTTTCGACGCCTTAGACCACTACGATAATGCCACAAGATGTTAGGTGGCCAGTGAGAACACTAGAGATGTTTCCTCTAATGCTGGGCTGATTCAGGAAGTGGTAAGTTCAGAGACTTATTTCATTCTCCTGCTATGGCATCCAGAGTTTAGCGAGTTTCCTGGGAGACTTCTTCAACTACTCGGGTTTGAATCTCGATTAGTCACAATATGTTCTTTGCTTAAAACCACTTGTTTCTGTATATGCAATGATTTGTGTACTGCTCCTAAGACTAAATCCAAATGGGAGGATCTCCCATTTGGATACCAATCTCCCATTTCACCACATCCCAAAGGCTTACACCAAATTCTCACCCGGTCATCTGCATGTCACAGCAGAAATCGCCATTCGTCAGACCAGGCAAAGATTTTCCAATCTTCAACTGTCCAGTTATGATGAGGCTGTGCTTAATGTAGCCCACAGGAGTGGAACCCGGTGTGGTCTTCTGCTGCTGTCACCCATCCACTTCAAGCTTGAACGTGCTGTGCAAAGATGCTCTTTGGTCTCCATTGGTGTAATACTTTTTTTTTAGTTACTAACGCCTCTGTGTCAGCTTGAACCAGTCTGGCCATTATCTGATCTCTCTTAATAAACAAGGCGTTTTCGCGCACAGAACTGTCGCTCAATGGATGATTTGTGTTTCCCAGCATTCTCTATTATCTCTAGAGACTGTATGTGATAATCCTAGATTAGTCTCTCAAACCTTCGGGCACCAACAATCATACCACGGCCAAAGTTTCTCAGTAAAAATGTGTCAGTCTTATACCTTTGATCCAAAAATACTTGTCTGACACACCAGCATCATGGACTGTAGCTACAGTGAATATAATCTTCATCTCCATTGGTAAATATATGACCCACCTTATCGACTTCACCTACTTCCACATGTGAGCCCCGCCTACATGTAACCACGTCTTCAACTGCTGCATCTCTCCGCTTCTTCCACTGAATTAAGTATAAAATTCTCCTTCCTCATACCTCTGTATTAGTCTGATAAAGCCTACTGTATGGGAGAAACGTCTCAAAATTACTCATGTGTTGCACATGCGTCTATACAGCCTATACATGGCTTTGGGAATAAGGGTAATCAATCTGATCCAGTGAAAAGGAGAACATACAATTCCTTCTCTTCAAAGACCTTCAACAGTATGGAGACAGCTCCCTGGAATGGTTGTAAAGCAACTGTGAAGGGAGAGTATGACAACAATAAGCCTTAAAACCACCAGGAAAGGGGGTAACTGAGAGGGGAGGAAGAGGGGAAAGAGGATAGTAAGAGGGGAAAGGTAGAAATGAGAGGGGGCAGAAAGGGGGGAGTAAGAGAGGGGAAGAGGGGTGGAAAAGGGGAGTAGGAGACGGGAGGAAGGGGGAGTAACAGAGGGGAGAACTCTAATCATTGTCGCGTCCTCCTCTAACTAATTATGTATTTTTGTCTTTCCTTTACCTCTCTTCCCTTCATTTATTTAGCCTTCCTTCCACTCACCCAGCTTCTTCCTTACCCTCGGCCCCCCTCCTTACATTTCATTATCCAATCTCTTTATCTCTCTCTCTCTCTCTTTCTCTCTCTCTCTCCCATCATCCCTCACTTTCCCCTCCGCACCATTTCTCTCCCTTTCCTCCCCATCACCAGTGCCTCCCGTCCCCTCACAGATGCACCCGTGTGTTTTATAGTCAAACTTAGTTCAAACTGGAAGACTTGCTGAGGGAGAGTGAGGGAGAGGAGTGTGAAGGGAGAGTGGAAGAGGAGAGTGGGGAGTGTGTGAGGAAGCTTGTGAGGGAGTGTGATTGGGAGTGAGGAAGTGAGATTGCGTGTGAGAGAGTGAGAAAGTGAGGGAGCGTGTGAGGGTGTGAGAAACTATGAGGGTGTGAGAAACTATGGGGGTGTGAGAAACTATGGGGGTGTGAGAAACTATGAGGGTGTGAGAAACTATGAGGGTGTGAGAAACTATGAGGGTGTGAGAAGGAGAAAGATGACGGAAAGTACTGGAAAATAAGGGGAAGAGAGAATGTCAGAATGCGAGGAGGAAAAAGAGGAAGAGAGGGGAACAGGAGGAAGAGGAGGTGGAAGGAAGATAACAAGCTTGTAGACAGTGAAAGGAGAAGCACGTCAAATCGGAAGATAATAAGAAACAGGTGTATAATTCCTCTCATTGCCTCATGTTATATGCTATTATATTGAAGAATATAATTGTTAAGTAAAAGGGCACAGATGCAACTGATGTCCTTTTACCTAATAGATCATTCTATCATTGCTAAGAATATGATTGGAGAGACAGAACGGAACTAAAATGAGTTCATTACTAAAGTCAAAGGCAAAATTACCTGTGTTTCGGTGGGGACGGGATGCGAGAAAGGTATCCCCGTATAGTCCTACCCCTTCCCAGTCTACCTCAACCACGCTTGCGGCATAACTATTGAACCTCCAAACCCTCAAGAGGACGAGTAGTTGCAGCTACACTCCCTCAAGAGACCTACGAGCTATAGCTCAACCATGTCAGGGAATTCAAGAGGTTAAGTTCAACTCTATCAATAGGTGCAGGCGCTCAACTCCTTGAAGATGCCCGAAGGCTCGTGTCAACATGCTCAAGAAGTGTAACATATTTAACTTAAAATCCTCAAAAGGTCAAGGAGCTGTAACTCAACATCTCTTACAGGGTAAAAACCTGTGAGAATCTGAACTTTTCTCTGAGAAACATACGTCAGAAGCATTAAAATCATTCGATCAGTAAGGGAACTGAAAAATTATCTGAGATATTGTAATTTTAATAAAATTGGCAACAAAGGAATTCCCACGAAAATTCCCATGAAAAATCCCATGAAAAATTCCCATGAAAAATAATGCACAAGCGCTGAATGAAGCTGGTCAGTAGGCACATTCCCAACTTACTGAAAAGACAAAAATATCTTCAGTTTTTATGGTGAAAGTGGTAAATTAATACAATCACACTCCAGCAAGAAACCGAACTTTCTTCTGAGTAAAATAAATCTTTGCTTAAAGTTTGAAGCCAATCGGAAGAGGCTTCATAACGTTACTGCATGTCAACTGCTGCTGTGTTTGAATGCATAAAAAAGGCAAACTGGCCCCCAAAATGCTCTTTTACAATCAAACTCTTTCTCTTAATACGACGTACCAATGGTAAAAGTTTGAAGCCGATCACAACAGGCGTTCTTATTTTATAGCATGGAAAGGTTCTAAAGTGAAAACAAAGTTATCCAGAACCCTATTTTAAAGAACCACAAAGTACGAGCCAAGTGTAATAACATTGACCCTTGTGCAACTCTATTGATACTTGTGCAACTCTATTGATACTTGTGCAAATATATTGATACTTGTGCAACTCTATTGATACTTATGCAACTCTATTGATACTTGTGCAACTCTATTGATACTTGTACAACTCTATTGATACTTGTGCAACTCTATTGATACTTGTACAACTCTATTGATACTAGTACAACTCTATTGATACTTGTGCAACTCTATTGATACTTGTGCAACTCTATTGATACTTGTGCAACTCTATTGATACTTGTGCAACTCTATTGATACTTGTGCAACTCTATTGATACTAGATAAGTACAGGTCAGCCATAGAAGTAGTTAGGTCTAAGGGAGGGATCCCAATCATATGTAGCATTTTGCCTAGAAAGGGAGTGGGCAATGAATGGATGTCTAGGGCAATTGGTATAAATTGCTGGCTGGAGAGGTACTGCAAGGAACTTGCCATTCCATTCATTGATAACTGGGACAAATTCTATGGCAAACGTGATATGTATGCAAGGGATGGGGTTATCTCTCTGGGGCTGGAGTTGTTGCATTAGCCGATTCGATTGAGAGGGTCATTGGAGACTTGTCTAGGACTTTAAACTGATAGATTATAGAGGTATGGGTATTTGTGGGAAACACTCAGGTTGTAGTATTAGGCCTGGAAGCAGCAAATATTACCAGGATACCTCAGGGATATGTTTACAAGACAATATTCAAAATAAAGTTGCTAGTGTAGGCAAAGCAATTGATCAACAAACAAAGAGAGATAGTAGAGGGCAACGAGTGACTAGCTCCCTTAAGGTTTACTATACAAATAGTAAGAGTCTAAGAAATAAGATAGATGAACTAAGATTACTTGCAAGTGCAGGTAATATAGATATTATTGCTATAACAGAGACCTGCTTCAACCTGAAAGATAGAGAAATGCCTTCCGAGTGCAACATACAGGGTTATAAACTATTCCACACTGCTAGGGTCAACAGGAAGGGTGGTGGAGTGGCGATGTATGTCAGAGATAATTTAAATTGTTGTGTTAGACAAGATATAAGATTAGAAACATCGGACACAGAATCTGTTTGGCTACAGTTTCTCGATGGTCGTGAAAAATTCTTTTTGGGTGTGATTTACAGGCCCCCAAGCCTGGATAGGGAGTGCAGTAAGCTGCTATGGGACGAAATTCATAAGGCGTCTATATATGAAAATGTTGTATTAATGGGAGATTTTAACTTTAGACAAATTGATTGGAACAATGTGACAGGTAATCTTGAGTCTAGTGACTTTCTTGATACGGTTCAGGATTGTTTTTTAAAACAGTTTGTGACAGAACCAACTAGAGGTAGCAACTTGCTTGATTTGGTTCTTGCCAACAAAGAATCACTAATTAATAATCTTGAGGTTAATGAAGAGCTTGGGGAAAGCGATCACAAATCACTTAGTTTCAATATATCATGGAATTACCCAGGTAACTGCAATCAAGTCTCTGTTCCAGACTTTCGCTTAGCCGACTTCATGGGGCTGAGAAATTACCTAGGTGGGCTAAATTGGGATGACCTGACTATGGGTCAGGTAGGTGGTTTTGGTTGCCATTTATGACGTTTTCCAGAGCGTAGTTCTAGCTGCCCAGACAACTTTTGTTAGGAGTAGGGAAATTAGATCTAATAAAAATGATCCTAAATGGATGAACAATAGATTAAAACATTTCATTGGTCAAAAGAGAGGCATATATAAGCGTATCAAAAGAGGGGATGAACAGATAAGAAATCAATATTTTCAATTAAAGAAAGAAATAAAAAAAGGAATAAGAAAAGCAAAAAGGGATTATGAGGCTAAGGTCGCAAGGGATTCGAAGACTAACCCAAAAGGGTTATTTCAGGTATACAGAAGTAAGATTAGGAACAAGATAGGCCCACTTAAGAGTAACTCAGGACAGATCACGGACAGTGATAAAGATATGTGTGAAATTTTCAATACTTACTTCCTCTCAGTTTTTACTCAGGAAGATACTAGCGGAATTCCAGAAATAATAAATTATGTAGAACAGGAAGATAATAGACTATGCTCGATTGGGGTAGCTAGTGACATGGTCCTCAGACAAATAGAGAAATTAAAACCTAACAAATCCCCAGGCCCTGATGAACTGTTTGCAAGAGTTTTAAAGGAATGTAAAGAGGAACTTAGGAAACCTTTGGCAAATCTTTTCAATATATCACTTCAAACTGGCATAGTGCCAGACAAGTGGAAAAGGGCAAATGTAATACCTATTTACAAGGCAGGTGACAGGTCCTTAGCTTCGAACTATAGACCAATAAGCCTTACCTCCATAGTTGGTAAATTTATGGAATCAATAATTGCCGAGGCAATTCGTAACCATCTTGAAAAGCATAAATTGATTAAGGAATCTCAACACGGTTTTACTAAAGGGCGTTCCTGTCTTACGAATTTACTAACTTTCTTCACTAAGGTGTTTGAGGAGGTAGATCATGGTAATGAATATGATATTGTGTATATGGACTTCAATAAGGCTTTCGATAAAATTTCACATCAGAGGCTACTGAGGAAACTTAAGGCACACGGAATAGGAGGAAATTTTTTTTCCTGGGTAGAGGCATGGTTGACAAATAGGCGGCAGAGAGTTTGCATAAATGGAGAGAAATCAGAATGGGGGCACGTCACTAGCGGTGTTCCACAGGGGTCACTTTTGGGCCCCCTGTTGTTTACAATTTATATAAACGACATAGATGATGGAATAAATAGCAACATAAGCAAATTTGCTGATGACACCAAAATAGGCCGTCCAATTCATTCTAATGAGGACATTAGAGCACTCCAGGATGATTTGAATAGACTGATGCAGTGGTCGGAGAAGTGGCAGATGCAGTTTAATGTAGACAAATGCAAAGTTCTAAATGTTGGGCAGGACAATAACCATGCCACACATAAACTGAATAATGTAGATCTTAATACTTGTGATTGCGAGAAGGATTTAAGAATTCTGGTTAGTAGTAATCTGAAACCAAGACAACAGTGCATAAGTGTTCGCAATAAAGCTAACAGAATCCTCGGCTTCATATCAAGAAGTATAAATAATAGAAGTCCTCAGGTTGTTCTTCAACTCTATATATCTTTGGTTAGGCCTCATTTAGATTATACTGCACAGTTCTGGTCACCGTATTACAGAATGGATATAAATGCACTGGAAAACGTACAGAGGAGGATGACAAAGTTGATCCCATGTATCAGAAATCTTCCCTATGAGGATAGACTGAGGGCCTTGAATCTGCACTCTCTAGAAAGGCGTAGAATTAGGAGGAATATGTGTAGACACCTGACTGTCTGCATAGACAGCCATGCTGTCTGCCAGCTGAGTTCATATTTCGTGCCATGCTAGTTTCCATAGCATTCCGCCAGAGGGCAAGCCTGGTAGGCGTACCCACGTCTACCAGACCCGCCCTGGCCCACTCTCACTTGGCGCCCAAACTTCAGTCAGTCAACAGGCCTAACTCGTCTCCCTCTCGCAAGGCCATGGCCCTGTGCCGTGGCCACAGACACGCAGCCTGTGTACTCGCACCTTTATTACAAATAAAGTAAGAAGCCTCCGAAGCCTTATCATTTCAACCACGCCTCCAAAACTCCAAATAACACATCGTTATATATGATTGAGGTGTATAAATGGAAAACAGGAATAAATAAAGGGGATGTAAATAGCGTGCTGAAAATATCCAGGAAAGACAGGACTCGCAGCAATGGTTTCAAGTTGGAAAAGTTCAGATTCAGGAAGGATATAGGAAAGCACTGGTTTGGCAATAGAGTTGTGGATGAGTGGAACAAACTCTCGTGTACCGTCATAGGGGTTGGGACGTTGTGTAGTTTTAAAAATAGGTTAGATAAATACATGAGTGGGTGTGGGTGGGTGTGAGTTGGACCTGACTAGATTGTGCTACTAGGTCAGATGCCGTACTAATTCCTTAAGTGGAAGTGACCTGACTACCTGGAGTTTACCTGGAGAGGGTTAAATCCAGGTGGTCGGCTAGATAACTATATGAGTGGGTGCGGGTGGGTGTGAGTTGGTCCTGACTAGCTTGTGCCACTAGGTCAGATGCCGTGCTCCTTCCTTAAGTGAATGTAACCTAAATAACAAAAAAAGGCACAATACCGTGACTGAAACAATACACACACAACCGTTAGTGTGACTTTGTAAGTGGTCCAAGTTGGGCCGAGGCGTCGTCGCAGGCTCCTCTCTTTTTATATGTGCGGGTTGTGTGTGTATGAATGTAACCTGACCTGGCTGGGTCGGGGCATTGGCTTAAGCCGGTTGGAGACTTGGACCTGCCTCGCATGGGCCAGTAGGCCTGCTGCAGTGTTCCTTCTTTCTTATGTTCTTATGTACTTATACTTGTGCAACTCTTTTGATACTTGTGCGACTCTTTTGATACTTGTGCAACTCTATTGATACTTGTGCAACTCTATTGATAATTGTGCAACTCTATTGATACTTTGGCAACTCTACTGATACTTGGGCAACTCTACTGGTACTTGGGCAACTCTACTGGTACTTGGGCAACTCTATTGGTACTTGGGCAACTCTACTGGTACTTGGGCAACTCTACTGATACTTGGGCAACTCTACTGGTACTTGGGCAACTCTACTGGTACTTGGGCAACTCTACTGGTACTTGGGCAACTCTACTGGTATATGGGCAACTCTACTGGTACTTGGGCAACTCTACTGGTACTTGGGCAACTCTATTGATACTGGCCGCCAAGGAGACCGGTTTTCAAGGGTCCTACTGGATGTATCACCATGAGGCTAATAATATATATATATATATATATATATTTTTTTTTTTTTTTCAACAAGTCGGCCGTCTCCCACCGAGGCAGGGTGACCCAAAAAGAAAGAAAATCCCCCCACAAAAAAATACTTTCATCATCATTCAACACTTTCACCACACTCATACATAATCACTGTCTTTGCAGAGGAGCTCAGATACGACAGCTGAGAATTGTCCCTCCCAGCTGTCACTATCCCAGACCCCTCCTTTAAAGTGCAGGCATTGTACTTCCCATTTCCAGGACTGAAGTCCAACTAAATCAATTAACTGGTTTCCCTGAATCCCTTCACAAAATGTTACCCTGCTCACACTCCAACAGCTCGTCAGGTCCCAAAAACCATTCGTCTCCATTCACTCCTATCTAACACGCTCACACATGCTTGCTGGAAGTCCAAGCCCCTCGCCCACAAAACCTCCTTTACCCCCTCCCTCCAACCTTTTCGAGGGCGACCCCTACCCTGCCTTCCTTCCCCTACAGATTTATACGCTCTCCAAGTCATTCTACTTTGATCCATTCTCTCTAAATGACTAAACCACCTCAACAACCCCTCTTCAGCCCTCTGACGAATACTTTTAGTAACTCCACACCTCCTCCTAATTTCCACACTCCGAATTTTCTGCATAATATTTACACCACACATTGCCCTTAGACAGGACATCTCCACTGCCTCCAGCCTCCTCCTCGCTGCAGCATTTGCAACCCATGCTTCACACCCACATAAGAGTGTTGGTACCACTATACTTTCGTACATTCCCTTCTTTGCCTCCATGGATAACGTTTTTTGTCTCCACAGATACCTCAATGCACCACTCACCTTTTTTTCTTCGTCAATTCGATGGATAACCTCATCCTTCATAAACCTATCCGCTGACACGTCAACTCCCAAATACAGTGGACCCCCGGTTTTCGTGATTTTTTCGTTCCAGAATGCTGTTCAAGTGCCATTACCAAACGAATTTATTCCCATAAGGAATAATGTAAAGTAGACTAGTCCTTTTAGACCCCCAAAAATACACTTACAAAAGCATTTAAAAAAATACACTTTCATAAAAGGGCGAGTTTGGAGCAGGACGAACACAGGGGGTCCACTGTATCTGAAAACATTTACTTCTTCCATAATCTCTCTCTCCAATGTGATATCCAATTTTTCTTTATTTAAATCGTTTGATACCCTCATCACCTTACTCTTATCTATGTTCACTTTCAACTTTCTACCTTCACACACCCTCCCAAACTCGTCTACTAACCTTTGCAACTTTTCTTTAGAATCTCCCATAAGCACAGTATCATCAGCAAAAAGTAACTGTGTCAACTCCCATTTTGCATTTAATTCCCCATAATTTAATCCCACCCCTCTCCCCAACACCCTAGCATTTATTTCTTTTACAACCCTATCTATAAATATATTAAACAACCATGGTGACATTACACATCCCTGTCTAAGACCTACTTTTACCGGGAAGTAATCTCCCTCTCTCCTACACACCCTAACCTGAGCCTCACTATCCTCATAAAAACTCTTTACAGCCTTCAGTAACTTACTACCTATTCCATGCACTTGCAACATTTGCCACATTGCTCCCCTATCCACTCTATCATATGTCTTTTCTAAATCCATAAATGCAATGAAAACTTCTCTACCTTTATCTGAATACTGTTCACATATATGCTTCAACGTAAACACTTGATCTACACATCCCCTACCCACTCTAAAGCCTCCTTGCTCATCTGCAATTCTACCCTCTGTCTTACCTCTAATTCTTTCAATAATAACCCTGCCATACACTTTACCTGGTATACTCTCTCCTCTACACTTCTCTCTTCTTCAGGTGCATAAACACTTACTATAACCCACTTTTCACATCCAACCTTTATTTTACTCCACATAATCCTTGAATTTAAGCATTTATACTCCCTCTTTACCTGCCATAACTGATTATTCAACATTATTGCCACTCCTTTAGCTGTTACTCTATTTGAAACTCCTGACCTAATCCCATTTATTTCTCCCCACTGAAACTCTCCTACCCCTTCATCTTTGTCTCACTTAAAGGCCAGGACATCCAACTTCTTTTCATTCATAACATCGGCAATCATCTCTTTCTTATCATCGCACTACATCCACGCACATTCAGACAACCCAATTTTATAAAGTTTTTCTTCTTCTCGTTTTTAGTAGATTTGTACAGGAGAAGGGGTTACTAGCCCATTGCTCCGGCATCTTAGTCGCCTCATACGACACGCATGGCTTACGGAGGAAAGATTCTTTCCACTTCCCCATGGACAATAGAGAAAATAAAAAGAACAAGAGCTATTAAGAAAAAGAAGAAAACCTAGATGTGTGTATGTATATATATGCATGTGTATGCCAGTGTAGTGTGACCTAAAGTGTAAGTAGAAGTAGCTAGATATACCTGTTATCCAGCGTGTTTATGAGACAGAAAAAATATCCACGAGCAAGTGGTATTTTAGCAATAATAAACTGCGGCTAGCCGGGAAATATAATCCAGTGTTGTGTAATAAATCTGTTGGTGTCAAATATCAAAGAGGGAGTCTGTGTCAAAGTTGGGGCCGTCAGCAAGGAGGGAAGATAAAGTAAAGGTGTTAGAGCAGTGACGATAGGAAGATAGGTCCCCTTAAAAATAATTATGGGTATCTTACTGACAAAGAGAATGAAATGTGCTCTATTTTTAATAATTATTTTCTCTCGGTTTTCACTCAGGAAGACACTAATAATATCCCAAGAATTAGGTATTTTAGTGGGCCTGAAGAAGATAAATTATGTAGTATCACAGTCACTAGCGAAAAGGTTATCAAACAGATAGACCGTTTTAAGCAAAATAAATCGCCAGGCCCTGATGAGCTTTTTTCAAGGGTTCTTAAGGAATGCAAAATAGAACTCTGTGAACCCTTAACTAACATTTTTAACCTATCTCTTCAAACAGGTGTAGTGCCAGATACGTGGAAGATGGCTAATGTAATTCCTATTTTTAAAGCAGGAACAAGTCGTTACCATCAAATTACCGCCCAATAAGTCTAACATCAATTGTAGGCAAATTACTAGAGTCGATTATAGCTGATAACATAGAAGCCATCTCGATAGGCATAATTTGATTAATGATACTCAGCATGGATTCACCAGGGCCGTTCCTGCCTAACTAATTTATTAACTTTTTCAGTAAGGCTTTTGAGGCAGTTGATCATGATAAAGAATTCGATATTGTTTATTTGGATTTTAGTAAGGCTTTTGATAGAGTACCACATCAGAGACTGTTAAAGAAAGTGGCTGCTCATGGCATTGGGGAAAAGTGTTGTCATGGATCGAGTCATGGCTCACCAATAGGAAGCAGAGGGTGTGCATAAATGGGGTTAAATCTGAGTGGGGATCTATAACAAGTGGCGTTCCTCAGGGATCGGTTTTGGGCCCGTTGTTGTTTATAATATATATAAATGACCTTGACGAGGGAATTTCTAGTGATATGAGCAAATTCGCTGATGACACGAAGATAGGTAGGATAATCGATTCAGACGTAGATGTCAGTGAACTACAGGAGGATTTAGACAAACTCAATTCCTGGTCAGAAAAATGGCAGATGCAGTTCAATGTAGATAAATGCAAAGTTCTAAAGCTCAGGAGTGTCCATAACCCAAGCACTTATAAGTTAAATAACGTAGAACTTAGCCATACAGATTGCGAGAAGGACTTGGGGGTGATGGTAAGCAGCAACCTTAAACCAAGACAGCAATGCCTAAGCGTACGTAATAAGGCAAATAGATTACTGGGATTTATATCAAGAAGTGTTAGCAACAGAAGTCCAGAGGTTATATTACAGCTTTATACATCATTAGTAAGGCCTCACCTAGATTACGCAGCTCAGTTCTGGTCTCCATATTACAGAATGGACATAAATTCGTTAGAAAACATTCAGCGTAGAATGACTAAATTAATACATAGCATTAGAAATCTTCCTTACGAAGAAAGATTGAAGACCCTTAAATTACATTCACTTGTAAGACGTAGAATGAGGGGAGACATGATCGAGGTATACAAGTGGAAAATGGGTATTAACAAAGGGGATATAAATAAGGTCTTGAAGGTATCTCTCCAAGAGAGAACCCGCAATAATGGATTCAAGTTAGATAAGTTTAGATTTAAAAAGGATATAGGAAAGTATTGGTTTGGAAATAGGGTAGTTGATGAGTGGAACAGTCTGCCTAGTAGGGTTATTGAAGCAAGGACCTTGGGTAGTTTTAAATTTAGGTTGGATAAATTCATGAGTGAAAGGGGTTGGATTTGAGTGGGAATTGCACATGAGTAAATAAAATTATCAAAGCTTATTTCTTGGATAGCATTGAAAATTAGGTTGAACAAATATTCTCTTAGTGGGATGGAATGTGAAGGACTTGCCTAGAATGGGCCAACAGGCCTGCTGCAGTGTTCCTCCTTTCTTATGTTCTTATGTTCTTATGTTATATTCTGGGTGCTCGCTGGTAAACAGGACAGGCCAATAGAATACTGACAAACTGAAATTGGAATTTGACAATTCTCACAGAATGGAACTGGGCGCCTCTCCATGAGGTACCCATGAGTGAGACCTGTGTGCACGACGCGAAGACGGGATAGCATTGTCTCCCAACCACGACCTCGATTATAAGAAGAACAGGATCCTAAACACGGCTTGAAAGAATGTAATTTGTTATGAATCAACTCAGACCAACGTTATTGCCAACGGTTGCGCAGCTGGCTAGAGATTACAGCAAAATTGTCTGAGAATGGAATACATCTATGTGAAACGGGAAGGTCATGTACCGTTGACCTCGCAGCAGAGTCCACCTGCTCGTTGCCCTGATCATCATGACATGCGGCACAACCAAAGTTGTATAAGAAGAACTAGGGTATGAGGAGAATTATTTTTTTTGGATAACTGGAAAATCACTAAAGGAGTCTGAGACTACCACAAATGTTGAGGTAGGTCAGGACGCAATATGTATAATTGTTATGAGAACTGCATACAGCTCAGCTGTGAAAATGCTTTTCGAGTCTAATAAATGACTTTTGATTCATTATTGACTAACATGACGAGGTACCTTCCTGGATAGTTAATATCTACAAGCATAAAATGTGTTGCAATTCCAATTTTGTCTTCATTATTTTTCACTACCATCACTGGACCCATCCCTCATTATCTTTGATAGATTGTTATCAGCTGTCTGCTGGAGTATATGAGCTGTGATATACAAGAAGTCACAGATACTCTTGAGATCTGAGGTCACTGGTTGTGCCGCATGTCATGATGATCAGGGCAACGAGCAGGTGGACTCTGCTGCGAGGTCAACGGTACATGACCTTCCCGTTTCACATAGATGTATTCCATTCTCAGACAATTTTGCTGTAATCTCTAGCCACCCGCGCAACCGTTGGCAATAACGTTGGTCTGAGTTGATTCATAACAAATTACATTCTTTCAAGCCGTGTTTAGGATCCTGTTCTTCTTATAATCGAGGTCGTGGTTGGGAGACAATGCTATCCCGTCTTCGCGTCGTTCACACAGGTCTCACTCATGGGTACCTCATGGAGAGGCGCCCAGTTCCATTCTGTGAGAATTGTCAAATTCCAATTTCAGTTTGTCAGTATTCTATTGGCCTGTCCTGTTTACCAGCGAGCACCCAGAATATAACATAAGAACATAAGAACATAAGAAAGGAGGAACACTGCAGCAGGCCTGTTGGCCCATTCTAGGCAAGTCCTTCACATTCCATCCCACTAAGAGAATATTTGTTCAACCTAATTTTCAATGCTATCCATTGTGATCTGTTTATATCACAAAACTCTGTGAATGGTCAAAATGCAACGTGTTCCATTATGCGAAGCAGTTGATTGTTCTACATGTATGTTCTGTATGATACTGTCTTACTCAACTGTTCATGTGTGTAACTGTACTGTTTCATGTGTTACTATTCAGTTTTTGCATGTTACTATACTGTTGCTGCAAATTAATTAAATGTTCTTCCATGTTTTTCTGTTTTTTTATATGTTACTGCATATTTTTTTGCGTCTTCCTGTACCGAGGCGTGTGTTAATCTACCTTTCTTATCTTCTCTATCTTTCACATCAGTGTCTACCAGGATCCCTTTGTCTCACACGTCTTCGCTTATCTATACAATATTCAAATAATGGACAAGAAACTAATTTAAAACTTTCAAAGAAGTGGATTAGTAAGCAGAGAGCGGCAGACACGTCTGCAAAGTTTTATTCTTGAGCAGACTGTCGTGCCGACTGCGTACTGAATTGACTTAGCTCTCGAAAACTCTTCAGTCTGCATTACTGGTCGCGGCGAGGGAGGCAAAGGACTCGGATAGGGTGGCGCCAAACGTCATCGCAAGATACTTCGTGACAACATCTAGGGCGTCAAGTCGTGGAGGCGTCAAACGTATTTCCGGCCTCATCTACGAAGAGGAGTTTTCAAAGTTCTCGTAGAGAACGTCATCAGAGACGCAGTTACCTAACACTGAACACACAAAGAGGAAAACTGTCACTGTCATGGACGTCGTGTATACTCTGTAACTCCAAGGACGCACTATATATGTCACTGTCATGGACGTCGTGTATACTCTGTAACTCCAAGGACGCACTATATATGTCACTGTCATGGACGTCGTGTATACTCTGTAACTCCAAGGACGCACTATATATGTCACTGTCATGGACGTCGTGTATACTCTGTAACTCCACGGACGCACTATCTATGTCACTGTCATGGACGTCGTGTATACTCTGTAACTCCAAGGACGCACTATGTCACTGTCATGGACGTCGTGTATACTCTGTAACTCCAAGGACGCACTATGTCACTGTCATGGACGTCGTGTATACTCTGTAACTCCAAGGACGCACTATCTATGTCACTGTCATGGACGTCGTGTATACTCTGTAACTCCAAGGACGCACTATCTATGACTCAAGAACTACCAAGTTATTAAAGAACATAAAAGAACAGATGACCAGAACCTCCAGTAGTGGGTCATCGTATGACTAAGACCAATCTATAAGACTAATCTTACCTAACTTAACTAAAAACAATAATTCTGAGAATTAAGTCGACCTGGAGCCGATCCTGAAACCTGGCAAGTCCGCCACATTTCTAAGTCATGTCTTTCGTTAAATTATAATTTTTGATGAAAGTTCTCAGTCTCAAAAGTAAAGATGCTAAAAAAGATATTTAGAAATAATTACTGTAAAATTCTTCAGTAGCTATGGCAGTTTCAAAAGTTTCCTTTCAGCACTGAAAGAGAAGTTTTAAAGGTTACATTCCTAAAGGGCTGGAGTCACTTTGAGATATTTAAGAATGTGGAAACGAGAATATAATAAAATAATAATAATTAAATAATTATGTCTCTTTTAGTATCTTTTTCACATCTTCAGTTACACAACCCAGGGCAACACGGGTTTAGAACAGGTCGCTCCTGCCTGTCCCAGCTACTGGACCACTGTGACAAGGTCCTGGACGCTGTAGAGGATAAACAAAATACAGATGTAGTATACAAAGCTTTCGACAAGTGTGACTATGGTGTAATAGCGCACAAAATGCGTTATTTTAAACTGGTTTTCAAAATAATTGCTATGACTTTTGATTCATTCTTGACTAACATGACGAGGTACCTTCCTGGATAGTAACTATCTAAAAGCATAAGAAAAGTTTGTAGATATTAGTTGGTAGATGGATCTATAACTAAGTGACAAATAGAACAGGCAGCTACAGTGAAAAACTCTGTTCCACAAGGCACAGTACTCGCTCCCATTTTATTCCTCATCCTCATATCTTTGCGGATGACACCCGGATTGCCATGACAGTGACCTCCATCGAAGACACCGCAAGACATCAACCAGATCTTCAAATGGGTCACTCAAAACAATATGAAGTTCAATGAAGAGAAATTTCAACTACTCGGATATGGAAAACTTGAGGAAATTAAAACTGCATCAGGATATACGACAAATAGAGCGAAAAAGTAGTGTGGTAATGTCAGAGGATCTCGCTAGGATCTGCTAGGAAAATGATAGGATGGATAATGAGAACCTTCAAAACTAGGGACGCCAAGCCCATGATTCTCTTCATATCGCTTGTTCTCTCTAGGCTGGAATACTGCCTTCAAGGCAGGCGAAATTGCTGACCTGGAGAGTGTGCAAGGAATTCCCTGGAACGCAGGCATGAGGGATTAGTGGCAGGGGCGCCACGAGTACACTGAGAGACAACACAAGTATCCGGGACCCAAGACTGTTCAACTGCCATCCCTGGCTGTCTTCAGTTTGCGTGCGGCCAGCAGTAACAGCCCTGATCCACCACGAGGCCTGGTCTCAGACCGAGCCCCGGGGGCGTTGACTCCCGAAACCTTCTCCAGGTAAACTCCAGGTAATCTCGATTTCTCAAAAAATCTCATCTCATCAGGAGACACCTGAATTTCATTTCACCCTGTTAACTGTTAACTACTGATAACTGAACCGAATTGTATTTGCAGGGGTCGAGACTCGGCTTACCTTCCAGATTACTGTGATCGGCATCACTGATTTGTGGCTTCAAGAATTTAAGTTATTCCTGAGTTACCCTCTCACTCTCTACCATCTTGGGGCTTCTCTCAGGTCTCCATCCGTGGGCCCCTGAATGTCAACCCTTCCACACTCCCCACTTGTATTTTTGGTGCATTTTGTTACTTACGGTGATCTTTGTCTTGGTCAGGTGTGGTCATAGTTAGGAGTGGTCATAGTTTAGGAGTGGTCATAGTCAGATGTGGTCATAGGTGGGAGTGTGTTTTTTGGTGCTTCCCCTAGTTCCGTGTTTCCAGGAGTCCATCTGTGTCCCCTCAGATGAACTCCCTTCCTCACTTCCCCAGGTGTGGTATAGTGAGATGTAGTCATAGTGAGGTGTGGTCATAGTTAGGTGATGTCATTGTTAGGTGTGGTCATAGTTATGTGTGGTCATAGCTAGGTGTGGTCATAGTTAGGTGATGTCATAGTTTGGTGATGTCATAGTTGGGTGATGTCATAGTTGGGTGATGTCATAGTTGGGTGTGGTCATAGTTGGGTGTGGTCATAGTTGGGTGTGGTCATAGTTGGGTGTGGTCATAGTTGGGTGAGGTCATAGTTGGGTGAGGTCATAGTGGTGAGGTCATAGTTGGGTGAGGTCATAATTGGGTGAGGTCATAGTTGGGTGTGGTCATAGTTGGGTGTGGTATTAGTTGGGTGTGGTCATAGTTGGGTGAGGTCATATTGGGTGAGGTCATAGTTGGGTGTGGTCATAGTTGGGTGTGGTCATAGTTGGGTGTGGTCATAGTTGGGAGAGGTCATAGTTGGGTGAGGTCATAGTTGGGTGAAGTCATAGTTGGGTGGAGTCATAGTTGGGTGGGAGTGTGTTTTTTGGTGCTTTCTCTAGTTCCGTGTTTCCAGGAGTCCATCTGTGTCCCCTCAGATGAACTCCCTTCCTCACTTCCCTAGGGGATGTCATAGTTAGGTGATGTCATAGTTAGGTGATGTCATAGTTAGGTGTGGTCATAGTTGGGTGTGGTCATAGATGGTGAGGTCATAGTTGGGTGAGGTCATAGTTGAGTGAGGTCATAGTTGGGTGTGGTCATAGTTGGGTGTGGTCATAGTTGGGTGTGGTCATAGTTGGGTGTGGTCATAGTTGGGTGTGGTCATAGATGGTGAGGTCATAGTTGGGTGAGGTCATAATTGGGTGAGGTCATAGTTGGGTGTGGTCATAGTTGGGTGTGGTCATTAGTTGGGTGTGGTCATAGTTGGGTGTGGTCATAGTTGGGTGAGGTCATAGTCAAGAGAGGTCATAGGTGGGAGTGTGTGGTTTTTGGTGCTTGCCCTAGTTCCGTGTTTCCAGGTGTCCATCTGTGTCCCCTCAAATGAACCTTCCTCACTTCTAGGAATCATAGTTAGGTGATGTCATGTTAGGTGATGTCATAGTTGTGATGTATAGTTGGTGATGTCATAGTTAGGTGATGTCATAGTTAGGTGATGTCATAGTTAGGTGATGTCATAGTTGTGTGTGTGTGTGTGTGTGTGTGTGTGTGTGTGTGAGCGCGCTCGTGTGTTTGTTTCCCCTTGTTCCGTGTCTCCAGAAGCCTTGCGGGCCCTCAGATGAACTCCCTTCCTCACTTCCCAGGTTCAGTGGTTGTGGCTCCCCCCAGTGACCTTGCTGGGTGGCAGCTTAGTCTCGTCTAGCTGGTCTACTGCCGAGACTGTCCAGGTGGGTGGAATTACTGGAGGGGACACACAGAAAACTGCGTCCAGTAATTCCACCCACCTGGACAGCCGCGAACAGTAGACCAGCTAGACGAGACTAAGCTGCCACCCAACTCAGCCACAAAGGTGAGGTTACTAAGTGAAAATCTGGAACTTCTATTTATATTTCATTATGATTTTATGATAATTTCTTTTGTTTTTATTTACAAAGTTGTATAACTGTTTGTGGACGTTATATTGCGTGTGATATCTCTGTCAGTATGTTAATCTGTTTCTTCCCACCAAGAAATCTGCAACAAAAAAGTTATGACCTTCCTGTTTTGTTGTTATTCGTACATTTTTCTTGTGCAAGACACTCAAATGTCCTCAAATGAACATACACGTACACTCACAGGTATTTATGTACCTCCTCACATGAACTCAATTTACACACACACACACAAAATTAAATTCCCATGTACATGTTCAGTAAGGACAAATGAATTTTTTGGTGCTTCCATATCTTACTCCAGAATTTGTATATAATGTGTGTGTTGCTTAATAAATGTTTTATAGAAAACTTAAGTACACTATATAACAAAAATCACTAGATAATAAAAATATGTGGCGTTCTTTAATGCCACCTGTCCAGGACGTTATGTGTGAATGTTAGTGTAACACCATAAATGTTGAGGTCTGTGGTCTGGTCTGGGAAGCTGTAACAAGGACCCCAACATTTATCCACAGGTAAGTCTTCTTCAGGTGAATATATGTTACTATATTTAACGTATAATCTCATTAAGGTCTAAGTAGACTGTGGTCTACCACCTTACCAGGTGGCAAAACTTCGTGTAAGGTTATAATGATCTATCATACAACAAACTATAATCATTCTGAGACGCCAGTCTATTGTTGGTGAGGAAGCAGAGTAGAAAACATTGCCAGAAGTATTTCTTTTCAGAGTATCTGAGTGACAGTAACTCCAGGACCAAGATGTTAACTCAAATAATTATGATAAAACTACAAAGTACTATCAATAATTATGATAAGAATTCAAAGTACCGTTAATAATTATAAGAAAAAGAACCATCAATAATCATTAGGATATATTTTTACGTTATTTATATATCGATATCACCATTACAAATTATTATTAAAATTACAAAAATAATAATAAAATTACAAATTATTAATAAACGTTGGTAAGAAGTGTAATATAATGACGAGGAATAACTGTGAAGATCATTATAACTTGATTAATATTACATGTCTTTGTATTTATTATGATTTATGATGCATTTCATATTATCTACATAAATATATTCGTAATATTTCCATAATTTGAGGACAAGTTTTGAACGTGTAAGTTAATTGTGAGATATAAATAAAACGATAATAAATTTATTTTGGTAAAGAACTCGGCCCATCACCACCATTGAGACGGTGATGATGGGCTCTTGTTCCAAGGAATGTGATACAGCCTGCATTTCGTGGGATCCAACATGATAGTCTATCATTCCCCAGGAGCTATATAACAACTTCACCTTCACTATCTCCTATAATATATTAATCCTGATTTCATAATCTTTAGGAAAATACTATGAACACACAAACACACACACACACACACACACACACACACACACACACACACACACCGATGGCATGGTGGCTAGCGCTCTTGCTTCACGCACGGAGGGCCCGGGTTCAATTCCGGCGGGGCCGAAACATTTCGAAGTGTTTCGTTACACACACACACACATACATACAACAGGCCTAGTGTCTAATAGACATGTGCCTAGGACAAAATGGTAACTAACACACACACACACACTCGTTCAAGACACTGTACACCGTGTACGTCAGGCCCATACTAGAATATGCAGCACCAGTCTGGAACCCACACCTGGTCAAGCACGTAAAGAAACTAGAGAAAGTGCAAAGGTTTGCGACAAGGTTAGTTCCACAACTCAGGGGTCTGTCATATGAAGAAAGGTTGAGGGAAATAGAACTAACAGCACTGGAGGAAAGAAGGGTCAGAGGAGACATGATAACGACATACAAAATACTGCGGGGAATCGACAAGGTAGACAGTGACAGGATGTTCCAGAGAGGGAACACAGAAACAAGGGGACACAACTGGAAGCTGAAGACTCAGATGAGTCAAAGGGATGTCAGGAAGCATTTCTTCAGCCACAGAGTAGTCAGGAAGTGGAATAGTCTAGAGAAAGACATAGTGGAGGCAGGAACCATACACAGTTTTAAGACGAGGTATGATAAAGCTCATGGAGCAGGGAGACCAGATACCCAGTAGCGGGCAGCACAGAGGCGGGGCCAGGAGCTGAGTCTCGACCCCTGCAACCACAATTAGGTGAGCAATTAGGTGAGTACACACACACACACACATATATTTATTAATTGATCTTATTCCAACGATTCCATTTTTTTTAACTATTTCAGTAAAATTTCAAATTCATGGCAACTCAGACTAAACTCATGGTTATCATCCTTGTTATAGAATCATCGTCAATGATATCTTAAAGGCAGTTAGAAGCAGCAGTCTTTAATTGCTAAGTGAAAAATGATTAACCTTATTTGTTCAATAAAATTTGTAATGTGTGACTAATGGCAGCCAATATCAGCCATACGGAGTCACTCTACCTAAGATCATCAGCCTTTAAATATTGAAGTTGATCAGTAGACATAAACTGAAAAACATTTAACGTTGTTTAAAGGGATTAAAAAAATCACACTATTTTATACATAAAATGGTTATATCTGAAGTTCACTCTCCGCCATTGTCGATTTTTTAGGCATCTTTTTCTAAAGTTTGAAACTTCAGCATTGAGGATCCTGGGAAATGGTTCAGCAACACTGGTCATAAAACATTGAGGACGCTGGGAAATGGTTCAGCAACACTGGTCATAAAACATTGAGGACGCTGGGAAATGGTTCAGCAACACTGGTCATAAAACATTGAGGACGCTGGGAAATGGTTCAGCAACACTGGTCATAAAACACTGAGGACGCTGGGAAATGGTTCAGCAACACTGGTCATAAAACATTGAGGATGCTGGGAGATGGTTCAGCAACACTGGTCATAAAACAAGTGCGCATGACCACAATTCAAAGAATTTCGTCCCCATTTTCGCTAACAAGTGTTGAAAATTTGAAGGCGATTGGAAGAGGCATTTTCGAGTTATGAACGAAGTAAAATAAAAAAAGTTAAAGGAAGGAAAAAGAAAAACATCCAGACACTTTTAAAAAACTATAAGAAAAAACTATAAAAGAGTGTGGCCTCGACCTGGGAAGCATCAGGACTCTGACGGTTGATCTCATGGTGTTGCTGTTCCCATCTTGTCTCCATCTATTTTTCACTATCTTCTTTGTGTTCCGCCCTTATTATCTTCGATAGATTGATATAAACTTTTTGCTGAAGTATATCAATTCTTATAGACCAGATCTGAGATGACACTGTGATCTGTTTATGTCAGAAAACTGTGTGGTGGACATAAAGTGTCTGTCAGATTATGGGAAGCAGCGATTGTATGTTCCGTACTTTTCTTAGGTTCTTATGTATCACTATACTGTTATTGTTCCTCTGCTTCCTCCTCTGTTATTGTGCTTTTCCATACTGTTTTTATACTATTTTATAAGTTAATGTGCCATTTTTGCGTGTTACTTTATCATTTTTTGAGTGTTACTGTACCATTCATCTATATTGATATGTATGTTGATACTGCAATGTTTTATGTTGCTGTATGTTTGTCTACTCCACCTCCCACAGTAGTGTCTCCCACACTGGCAGTCATGTCTCCCAAAACAATATTAATACAAAATAACACTATGCTCAGAACACATCAAAAAACATTAACTTTAGAAAAATGAATTAAGCAGCCGATCCTGCAACCTGAGAAGTCCATCACATTGTTGATTTATCCGATAACCGAGTAACAGCTCCTGGTCCCATATTTTCGCTGGTCGCTACTCCAGTAAGTACCTGTGTGTGTTAGACTCTTAAAACTCACGAGGAACCAAGTGTTCACACATTATTAAGTATCCCAAAAGGAATACCTTTAAATAGTTGTCTGATTTTCTTTTTATTATTTCTTCCTCCAAGGTTCTCGTTATTAAATTGAGAACGGCTCATGCGATCGGCATCAAATTTTCAATGCCGGTGTACTGTAACTAGGAAAAGGTGTATAGCGGCTGCCCTAATTGCTATCAGTAACATTATCCATCAAATCTATATCTAGATTACTAATCAATAGGATATTACCCATTCTGGAGACCGATGTAACATGATGTTGACATTCTGGAGACCGATGTAACATGATGTTGACATTCTGGAGACCGATGTAACATGATGTTGACATTCCGGAGACCGATGTAACATGATGTTGACATTCTGGAGACCGATGTAACATGCTGTTGACATTCTGGAGACCGATGTAACATGATGTTGACATTCCGGAGACCGATGTAACATGCTGTTGACATTCTGGAGACCGATGTAACATGCTGTTGACATTCTGGAGACCGATGTAACATGATGTTGACATTCCGGAGACCGATGTAACATGATGTTGACATTCTGGAGACCGATGTAACATGCTGTTGACATTCTGGAGACCGATGTAACATGATGTTGACATTCCGGAGACCGATGTAACATGCTGTTGACATTCTGGAGACCGATGTAACATGCTGTTGACATTCTGGAGACCGATGTAACATGATGTTGACATTCTGGAGACCGATGTAACATGATGTTGACATTCCGGAGACCGATGTAACATGATGTTGACATTCTGGAGACCGATGTAACATGATGTTGACATTCTGGAGACCGATGTAACATGATGTTGACATTCTGGAGACCGATGTAACATGATGTTGACATTCCGGAGACCGATGTAACATGATGTTGACATTCTGGAGACCGATGTAACATGATGTTGACCCATCCCATCTCACCAAATTGTACTGCTCTGCTGCTGCTGCTGCCGCCGCCGCTGCCGCTGCCGCAGCCGCCTCCCTCCTCGCGGCTTCCCACCTGACTCCTGGTGCATTACCTCTGTAATGCACCAATCAGAGACCTCGGCCGACCCACTACCTCTGCTCCAGCTGATTCCCCCAGCCAAGAGAGCTAAACTTCTAGTTGAAAGTATCCAGGGATTCCTGAAAACCCACGCTACCAACCTCTGCCCCTGCTACTGCTATGCTACTCCTACTACTGATAGTTACGCAGACGATGATGTCGACTCCTCATACATTAATACAAACGGTATCTTCTTCTATACCACTGATCAATATAGAACTGCTATGCTGGCACAAGAAGTCCATTATCGCCTCAAGCATGGAACTGTCAAGTTTACCTGCGACCCCAATCACTGCTGCACACTAGAACAAGCACTACAACTCCTCACCTATCACCTCACCGATACCACAAACACATTTCTAATAGAACACATCTCCAGGAAAAAGTTCAGAGCACTACAGAATGGTACTCTTGAACAATATGCTGACTAGAATCTTCCCATCGACCACCCACTGAAGCTAAGTTTCCCAGCACTTTGCTATTTAGCTAAAGCTGGGGTGTGGCTCCAATCGACCCTGATTTCACTGCTTCCTTGGCCCTTCCTGACCTGCGTGCTGTTGCAGCCTCATCCAACGTCCTTGCATCGTCAGCTGATCACCGCTGACATGCCTCCACGACTCTCCCTCCACAGGGATCCATAGACATCCAGCAAGACATAGACATCCCACAAGACACTCCCATCACTGGGAGCCAAGGCCGGGTCACCTGTTGGAGAAGACCCGATGTAACATGATGTTGACATTCCGGAGACCGATGTAACATGATGTTGACATTCTGGAGACCGATGTAACATGATGTTGACATTCTGGAGACCGATGTAACATGATGTTGACATTCTGGAGACCGATGTAACATGATGTTGACATTCCGGAGACCGATGTAACATGATGTTGACATTCTGGAGACCGATGTAACATGATGTTGACCCATCCCATCTCACCACAATTGTACTGCTGCTGCTGCTGCTGCTGCCGCCGCCGCTGCCGCTGCCGCAGCCGCCTCCCTCCTCGCGGCTTCCCACCTGACTCCTGGTGCATTACCTCTGTAATGCACCAATCAGAGACCTCGGCCGACCCACTACCTCTGCTCCAGCTGATTCCCCCAGCCAAGAGAGCTAAACTTCTAGTTGAAAGTATCCAGGGATTCCTGAAAACCCACGCTACCAACCTCTGCCCCTGCTACTGCTACTGCTACTCCTACTACTGATAGTTACGCAGACGATGATGTCGACTCCTCATACATTAATACAAACGGTATCTTCTTCTATACCACTGATCAATATAGAACTGCTATGCTGGCACAAGAAGTCCATTATCGCCTCAAGCATGGAACTGTCAAGTTTACCTGCGACCCCAATCACTGCTGCACACTAGAACAAGCACTACAACTCCTCACCTATCACCTCACCGATACCACAAACACATTTCTAATAGAACACATCTCCAGGAAAAAGTTCAGAGCACTACAGAATGGTACTCTTGAACAATATGCTGACTAGAATCTTCCCATCGACCACCCACTGAGAAGCTAAGTTTCCCCAGCACTTTGCTATTTAGCTAAAGCTGGGGTGTGGCTCCAATCGACCCTGATTTCACTGCTTCCTTGGCCCTTCCTGACCTGCGTGCTGTTGCAGCCTCATCCAACGTCCTTGCATCGTCAGCTGATCACCGCTGACATGCCTCCACGACTCTCCCTCCACAGGGATCCATAGACATCCAGCAAGACATAGACATCCCACAAGACACTCCCATCACTGGGAGCCAAGGCCGGGTCACCTGTTGGAGAAGACCCGGGCCGGCAGTACCGGCGAATCTACAACAATATCACTGTAGGAGGACTGAAGTCACTCGGGGCGAAACGTTTCCTTTAATAAATGTACTGAACTGTACATAGGTGGCTTTTTCTCACATCTTGTCGGTATCAGCGTACCATTTTTCACCGTGCCATTTTTCACCGTACCATTTTTCACCGTGCCATTTTTCACAGTACCATTTTTCACCGTGCCATTTTTCACCGTGCCATTTTTCACCGTGCCATTTTTCACCGTGCCATTTTTCACCGTACCATTTTTCACCGTGCCATTTTTCAGAGCTTTGTCATGTATGTGAAGTGACCATCATCCCAGGAGTGAGTGAGACGTCTTCAGTGACAGCATTCGTGACCATCTTCTCTCCTGGTGTCAGCAGTCACTGGCACCTCATCTTCTCTCCTGGTGTCAGCAGTCACTGGCACCTCATCTTCTCTCCTGGTGTCAGCAGTCACTGGCACCCCATCTTCTCTCCTGGTGTCAGCAGTCACTGGCACCTCATAAAGTTATTGAGGTTATGAAGCTTTACTTAGAACGTAACGGAGTGTATAAACACTTGCTCTCAACCTACCGTCTCTTTTTTATCAACTCAGAAGAGAACACCTTTTTAGCGTCACCTACAGTGCATTGTAAACAACTTTATTTATGACGGAATTTTATCTAATAAAACCATTTACATGTCGCCTTAGTACAAGGTGTGACGCAGCCATCATAACCGATGTTGTATGTAGCTTCTTGCCTCTCACTGCTACCCTCATATATGTAGCTTCTTGCCTCTCAGTGCTACCCTCATATATGTAGCTTCTTGCCTCTCACTGCTACCCTCATATATGTAGCTTCTTGCCTCTCAGTGCTACCCTCATATATGTAGCTTCTTGCCTCTCACTGCTACCCTCATATATGTAGCTTCTTGCCTCTCACTGCTACCCTCATATATGTAGCTTCTTGCCTCTCACTGCTACCCTCATATATGTAGCTTCTTGCCTCTCACTGCTACCCTCATATATGTAGCTTCTTGCCTCTCACTGCTACCCTCATATATGTAGCTTCTTGGCTCTCACTGCTACCCTCATATATGTAGCTTCTTGCCTCTCAATGCTACCCTCATATATGTAGCTTCTTGCCTCTCAATGCTACCCTCATATATGTAGCTTCTTGCCTCTCACTGCTACCCTCATATATGTAGCTTCTTGCCTCTCAGTGCTACCCTCAGATATGTAGCTTCTTGCCTCTCAATGCTACCCTCATATATGTATCTTCTTGCCTCTCACTGCTACCCTCAGATATGTATCTTCTTGCCTTTCACTGCTACCCTCAGATATGTAGCTTCTTGCCTCTCAGTGCTACCCTCAGATATGTATCTTCTTGCCTCTCACTGCTACCCTCAGATATGTATCTTCTTGCCTCTCACTGCTACCCTCAGATATGTAGCTTCTTGCCTCTCACTGCTACCCTCAGATATGTAGCTTCTTGCCTCTCACTGCTACCCTCAGATATGTAGCTTCTTGCCTCTCACTGCTACCCTCATATATGTAGCTTCTTGCCTCTCAGTGCTACCCTCAGATATGTAGCTTCTTGCCTCTCAGTGCTACCCTCATATATGTAGCTTCTTGCCTCTCACTGCTACCCTCAGATATGTAGCTTCTTGCCTCTCACTGCTACCCTCAGATATGTAGCTTCTTGCCTCTCACTGCTACCCTCAGATATGTATCATCTTGCCTCTCACTGCTACCCTCAGATATGTATCTTCTTGCCTCTCACTGCTACCCTCAGATATGTAGCTTCTTGCCTCTCACTGCTACCCTCATATATGTAGCTTCTTGCCTCTCACTGCTACCCTCATATATGTAGCTTCTTGCCTCTCACTGCTACCCTCAGATATGTATCTTCTTGCCTCTCACTGCTACCCTCAGATATGTATCTTCTTGCCTCTCACTGCTACCCTCAGATATGTATCTTCTTGCCTCTCACTGCTACCCTCAGATATGTAGCTTCTTGCCTCTCGCTGCTACCCTCAGATATGTAGCTTCTTGCCTCTCGCTGCTACCCTCAGACTCTCACTGCTTTGGTTCAGAAAGACACGTGAGCAAACACTATTACTTATTTTTTTTAAACCAATTTATATGTATCAGTTACCAAGGTTTATCTTGCTCTTTAAGCGCGTAATGCTGAGCCTCTCGTTGGTGTCATGTCACAAACAAAACTCTAATTCGTGGACGCTTAACAATTAGTGTAGTGACTGTTGGATGACCCCCGTGTCTAGGCTCCCTCTACATAAACTCTACATACTCTCATGCTAAGCAGACTTTCTCTTCTCCCAGACTCAGCTCTACCGTGAAATCTAATGTCCTTTTCCATCTCTATTTTCAGTCTACAAAATCTTAACAGCCTCCGTCCTCTAGATATATATCTTGCTTTCCGTCAAGTTAATACACTTGGCAGTAATCTTGTACACACTCCTACTCCTTATGTCACTGATGTTTCTGAGTCGTCTCCATTTTATGCCCCTCTTGTTATCTACAATATTTTGACAAAACTGGCCGCTTCCTTTCTGAGGGAATTAAAAAACATAAAAGACGTGTTCGCCTTGCGACATCAATAATACTTTATTCTGTTACATCAGAAATCACACTCATCCCATTAATTGGTCCTCTGCTTAAACTATCTACGCTACTTATAGCCTTCAAAGACGGCGTCTTTGAAGGCTAGAAGTAGCGTAGATACTTTCCTAGCGTAGATACTTTCCTAGCGTAGATACTTTCCTAGCATGACTTTCTTAGCATGACTTTCCTAGCATACTTTCCTAGCATGACTTTCCTAGCGTAGATACTTTCCTAGCATGACTCTTAGTCTTGGAATTGCTTCTGTAGATTCCTGTCTTTCTCAATACTTTGCCAAATATTCTAATCTTCAGAACACTCGTGACTTGACCTGATCTGTCTCTTCCACTCCTTTCTTCTTTACCTTTTGTGATCTGTCATGCCCGGTGGTCTGGTGGCTTGAGCTCTCGCTTCACACACGGAGGGCCCGGGTTCGATTCCCGGCGGGTGGAAACATTTCGACGTGTTTCCTTACACCTGTTGTCATGTTCACCTAGCAGCAAATAGGTACCTGGGTTGTTAGTCGACTGGTGTGGGTCGCATCCTGGGGGACAAGATTAAGGACCCCAATGGAAATAAGACAGACAGTCCTCGATGACGCACTGACTTTCTTGGGTTATCCTGGGTGGCTAACCCTCCGGGGTTAAAAATCCGAAGAAATCTTATCTTTACCATGAATTGGCTGGGACACTATGGTGATAATGTCTAGGGGGAGTGCCATCTAACTAACCATAGTGCAGGTCACATTATTTAAATTAATAACTTGCTTTGCTTCATAATTGCCAATTAAATTATTTTTCAGTTGATAAAACTTGCTTAAAAGTTGCATTGATTCATACTAAAACAAATTAAAATCGTTCAAAACTCCAGTCTTAAGTTATGGAAGAAGCGGTAATGAAAAAGGTTCCTGAAATAATACTTAACTGGGTATTTAAGTTGTGTTATGAACTCCAGGAGAAAGTTGTGAGTACAAGCATTGTAAAGTTTAACAACAGTTAATTTAAGACAAATAATTACAAATAGGTAATTAACCTTTACACAAACTGTACGAAAAAATAAGAATGAATTAGGAAGGTAGACAACCACACTGGAGCGCCGATGGTCACCAGGTCAAACACTGTGAGATCCACCACTGGAGCACCGATGGTCACCAGGTCAAACACTGTGAGATCCACCACTGGAGCGCCGATGGTCACCAGGTCAAACACTGTGAGATCCACCACTGGAGCGCCGATGGTCACCAGGTCAAACACTGTGAGATCCACCACTGGAGCGCCGATGGTCACCAGGTCAAACACTGTGAGATCCACCACTGGAGCGCCGATGGTCACCAGGTCAAACACTGTGAGATCCACCACTGGAGCGCCGATGGTCACCAGGTCAAACACTGTGAGATCCACCACTGGAGCACCGAGGGTCACCAGGTCAAACACTGTGAGATCCACCACTGGAGCGCCGATGGTCACCAGGTCAAACACTGTGAGATCCACCACTGGAGCGCCGATGGTCACCAGGTCAAACACTGTGAGATCCACCACTGGAGCGCCGATGGTCACCAGGTCAAACACTGTGAGATCCACCACTGGAGCGCCGATGGTCACCAGGTCAAACACTGTGAGATCCACCACTGGAGCGCCGATGGTCACCAGGTCAAACACTGTGAGATCCACCACTGGAGCGCCGATGGTCACCAGGTCAAACACTGTGAGATCCACCACTGGAGCGCCGATGGTCACCAGGTCAAACACTGTGAGATCCACCACTGGAGCGCCGATGGTCACCAGGTCAAACACTGTGAGATCCACCACTGGAGCGCCGATGGTCACCAGGTCAAACACTGTGAGATCCACCACTGGAGCGCCGATGGTCACCAGGTCAAACACTGTGAGATCCACCACTGGAGCGCCGATGGTCACCAGGTCAAACACTGTGAGATCCACCACTGGAGCGCCGATGGTCACCAGGTCAAACACTGTGAGATCCACCACTGGAGCGCCGATGGTCACCAGGTCAAACACTGTGAGATCCACCACTGGAGCGCCGATGGTCACCAGGTCAAACACTGTGAGATCCACCACTGGAGCGCCGATGGTCACCAGGTCAAACACTGTGAGATCCACCACTGGAGCGCCGATGGTCACCAGGTCAAACACTGTGAGATCCACCACTGGAGCGCCGAGGGTCACCAGGTCAAACACTGTGAGATCCACCACTGGAGCGCCGAGGGTCATCAGGTCAAACACTGTGAGATCCACCACTGGAGCGCCGATGGTCACCAGGTCAAACACTGTGAGATCCACCACTGGAGCGCCGATGGTCACCAGGTCAAACACTGTGAGATCCACCACTGGAGCGCCGAGGGTCACCAGGTCAAACACTGTGAGATCCACCACTGGAGCGCCGAGGGTCACCAGGTCAAACACTGTGAGATCCACCACTGGAGCGCCGATGGTCACCAGGTCAAACACTGTGAGATCCACCACTGGAGCGCCGAGGGTCATCAGGTCAAACACTGTGAGATCCACCACTGGAGCGCCGAGGGTCACCAGGTCAAACACTGTGAGATCCACCACTGGAGCGCCGATGGTCACCAGGTCAAACACTGTGAGATCCACCACTGGAGCGCCGATGGTCACCAGGTCAAACACTGTGAGATCCACCACTGGAGCGCCGATGGTCACCAGGTCAAACACTGTGAGATCCACCACTGGAGCGCCGAGGGTCACCAGGTCAAACACTTCTTTATATTTTCTTGCTTTTTTCTCTCACATGAGATAATTTTATCACACCTCTATTTGACGTCTTTTTGCAACAATGTGATGAATGAAATGAAATTAATTAACAGATATTTACAAACAATAACCACATGTTTATTACCTGCTTTATTAAAATTAATGTAATGGTTTATAAGATTAGATTTTCCATTTATTTATTATAATGTAAATATGGGATCTTACGTGGCAAGTGTTATTCAGTCTTTGATATATTCACTTAGGACAGTTTTATATGACATTTATATGTTGTTTACACACTGTGTACAACAGTAAATATTCCTTATTAGTGTCTGGCAGGTCTTGATGGAGAGGAAAGTTAGTCAAGTGACACCAGTCAACACCAGATATTTTCCTTATTGATTCACTCACAAAGTGTTTTAAAAATAGTATAGACTTCCCTTGCAAGTTGCAAGACTCAAGATTACAAGTGAAACATTACAGACAATTTGAGTGAAATTTAAATCACGTGCTGAGAATATATTTTTGTCAGTAAGTTTCTGTAAGTTGCTTTCAAAGTTTGTTACTATGTATAATGCAACTTAGAACAGCTTTTTTTTAACACGTCGGCCGTCTCACACCGAAAGAAAATCCCTCCCAAAAGAAAATACTTTCATTATCATTCAACACTTTCACCTCACTCATACATAATCACTGTCTTTGCAGAGGCGCTAAGATACGACAGTTTAGAAGTCCCTCCAAACTGCCAATATCCCAAACCCCATCCTTTAAAGTGCAGGCATTTTACTTCCCATTTCCAGGACTCAAGTCCGGCTAACCAGTTTCCCTGAATCCCTTCACAAAATATTACCCTGCTCACACTCATTGTTTCTCTTCAGATTCAACCTTTAATCTTCGATGCGGAAGATTAAATTATTTTCTGACATGTAACATTATTCGACCCATTTTCTGTTTCCATCAGTAAGTTTAGTTAATATACCTATACGTGTTCAGAGACATGCTCCAAACATGTTCCAAAAATATTCCAAAAATGCTCCAGACATTTTCCTAAATTTTCAGTTTCAACCTGGATTCATTTATTGTAATAATATTTTTTCCTGAACTTTCAGTAAGTTAAGAATGAGTTAATGACCAGCAGTAATCCGCCATCATGCTGACATTCCATTTGTCCTGGTATCGAGTTTCCATGGTGCAAATATCCTGATGGAACCACCGCTCTCCTTGTTCCTCACTGTAGTCCCCACAATTGTTGGGAAAATAGTCAAGATGTGAGTGCAAAAAGTGCATCATTACACTCATTCTAGACCCAAGTTGTTGGAAACTTGAAATCAGGTCTTGGATCATTTTTTCATATTCAGGGGAGCGTCTGTTTCCCAGGAAGTTGTGGACAATCTACTGGAATGAAAACCAGGCATTCACCTCGACACTTGCTAATGCTTCATCAATTCCCAAATCTGAGGGAATTGATATACCAGGTATACTCAACAGACATATTCCCCTATAATTTTTACACTCTTTTGTCCCCTTTGCCTTTATACAAAGGAACTATGCTTGCTCTCTGCCAATCCTTAGGTACTTTACCCTCTTCCATACATTTATTAAATAAAACACTAACCACTCTAAAACTATATCCCCACCTACCTTTAATATTTCTATCTTCATCCCATCAATCCCAGCTGCTTTACCCCCTTTCATTCTACTCACTGCCTCACGAACTTCCCCCACACTCACAACTGGTTCTTCCTCACTCCTACAAGATGTTATTCCTCCTTGCCCTATGTGGCTGGTGTGGAGAAGCCTCAGTGTCTGCTGTGCTCAAAACTTCTTGGAAATGAGTCACTGAAACCTTCAGTATTAAAGCAGCATCTGGAAGCTAAACATCCTGTCTACGGTGTCCCGTTGCTTGATCGCTAACGCACTCAACTCACCAACAAAGATTCCTGCCTTTATCTTGCCTTCACTTATACTAGGAAACTTTGACTCCAGGTACTTGAAAGCAGTTCCATTCTTGTTCAAGGTCTTCACAAAATTTTTCATAAGCCCTAATTTGATGAGGAGTGGTGGCAGCATATTTCGATGATTTAAGAGTTTCTCAATTATTTCCTGAAAAACTTTAATTTTTTAGCTAAAATATGCCTATATGTTATCAACTCCAAAAAATATTAAATTTCGCTTACTTTTCCCGTAAAATTCAGTTGCAGCAGCAATTTTTATTAATTAAAAGTGTGAAAATTTATGCATGTTAGCTAAAAAATGAGATTTGTCAGAAAAGCTTTCGAACACCTGTAAATCATCGAAATATGTAATAAAATACTATTTAACACATTTTTACGAGTTTTTTAATGTTCTTATCTCTTGTGTGGGACTGCGGCAAACGCCTTCTTACAGTCCAAGAAAATGCAATCTACCCACCCCTCTCTCTCTCTCTCTTGTCTTACTGCTGCATTTGTGGACACAGTGGTGCCTATGCTAACCTTCCTATGGTGTAGAAATATACCTAGTTGGATGAATCTTAATGAAGCTAGCTGGCCCAGTGGCTTACGAGACGGTCTGGAGTTTTGAGACTTTCTGATCGCGGGTTCGAACCCCACCCGCGGTATGGTTTGTTTAATTCCAGTAGGTTTGTGACACAGGATTTCCCGTCCCTAAAACCATGCTGGTTGGATTAGGCTAAATTAAACGGGGCTTGTTATAACAAGGTTAGGTAAGTGTTCTAAGGTTCTTTTGGAAAAAAATTATTAATTTTGATATTAACATAAATGAAAAACACACTAGGCAGAAAATTGGGGAAAAGGGCCGCTCTCTTTCTGACAGACTTGAAGAGCACAAAAAAGTGCCAGACTCGCCGACTCCAATAATGCTCTTCTCTGTCATGCTAGAGATCACAGTCATCCTATTGACTGATCTTCTGCCAAGTCTCTTTCCTACTTTTAGCCTTCACAACCGTAATCTTGTTGAAGCATTCCTTATACACAGCTTTCCTTGTATAGATCCTAGTCTTGGCTTTGTCTGTGTAGATGCCTTCCTTTCTCCTTACTTTATCAAATGCTCTAAACTTCAGAACACTCGTGATTTGACATGATCCTTTCTTCTCTACCACCTCGTCTCCTTTCATCTTCTCCGTATTTTTTTTTTTTTTTTTTTTTCTGCCTAGTGGAGGAAATAAGATAGATGAGCTAAGATTATTGCAAGTGCAGGAAGCATAAATATTATTGTTATAACAGAGACCTGGCTCAATTTGAAAGATAGAGACATGCCTTCTGAATATCACATACAAGGCTATAAATTATTCCACACTGATAGGGTCAACAGGAAGGGAATAAGGAAAGCAAAGAGATTATGAGGTTTAAAGTTGCAAGAGAATCGAAGACTAATCCAAAAGGATTCTTTCAGGTATACAGAGGTAAGATTAGGGACAGGATAGGCCCACTCAAAAGTTACTCGGGTCAGCTCACCGACAGTGATAAGGAAATGTATAGAATTTTTTTAAAACTTACTTCCTCTCAGTTTTTACACAAGAAGATACTAGCGATATTCCAGAAATAATAAATTATGTAGAACAGGACGATAATAAACTGCACGATTAGGTTCACAAGTGATATGGTCCTTAGACAAATAGATAAATTAAAACCTAACAAATCCCCAGGCCCTGATGAACTGTACGCAAGGGTTCTAAAGGAATGTAAAGAGGAGCTTAGTGCCAGATAAGTGGAAAATGGCAAACGTGATACCTATTTACAAAGCAGGAGACAGGCCCATAGCTTCGAACTATAGACCAATAAGCCTTACCTCCATATTGGAAAATTTATAGAATCAATAATTGCAGAGGCAATTCGTAGCCATCTTGAAAAGCAAAAATTGATCAACGAATCTCAGCACGGTTTTACAAAAGGGTGTTCCTGCCTTCCGAATTTATTAACTTTTTTCACTAAGGTGTTTGAGGAGGTAGATCATGGTAATGACTATGATATTGTGTTTATGGACTTCAGTAATGCTTTTGATAGAGTCCCACATCAGAGACTATTGAGGAAAATTAAAGCACACGGAATAGGAGAAGAAATTTTTTCCTGGATAGAGGCATGGTTGACAAATAGGCAGCAGAGAGTTTGCATAAATGGGGAGAAATCAGAGTGGGGAAGCGTCACAAGCAGTGTTCCACAGGGGTCAGGGTTGGGCCCTTGTTGTTCACAATCTACATAAACGACATAGATGAGGGAATAAATAGCAACATAAGCAAGTTTGCCGATGAAACCAAAATAGGCCGACGAATGCATTCTGACGAGGACATTAAAGCACTCCAGGAAGATTTGAATAGACTGATGCAATGGTCGGAGAAGTGGCAGATGCAGTTTAATATAGACAAAAGCAAAGTTCTAAACATTGGACAGGAAAATAACCATGCCACATATAAACTAAATAATATAGATCTTAATATTACTGATTGCGAAAAGGATTTGGGAGTTCTAGTTAGCAGTAATCTAAAACCAAGACAACAGTGCATAAGTGTTCGCAATAAAGCGAATAGAATCCTTGGCTTCATATCAAGAAGGATAAATAATAGAAGTCCTCAGGTTGTTCTTCAACTCTATATATCCTTCGTTAGGCCTCATTTAGATTATGCTGCACAGTTCTGGTCACCGTATTACAGAATGGATATAAATGCTCTGGAAAACGTACAAAGGAGGATGACAAAGTTGATCCCATGTATCAGAAATCTTCCCTATGAGGATAGACTGAGGGCACTGAATCTGCAGTCTTTAGAAACGCGTAGAAAACAGGAATAAATAAAAGGGATGTAAATAGCGTACTAAAAATATCTACCCTAGACAGAACTCGCAGCAATGGGATTTAGTTGGAAAAATTCAGATTCATTAAGGATATAGGAAAGCATTGGTTTGGTAATAGAGTTGTGGATGAGTGGAACAACTCCCGAGTACAGTTATAGAGGTTAAAACCTTGTGTAGTTTTAAAAATAGGTTAGATAAATATATGAGTGGATATGGGTGGGTATGAGTTGGACCTGACTAGCTTGTGCTACTAGATCGGATTCCGTGCTCTTTCCTTAAGTGAATGTGACCTGGCCTGCCTACGTTAGGGCATTGGCTTAAGCCGGTAGGAGACTTGGACATGCCTCGCATGGGCCAGTAGACCTGCTGCAGTGTTCCTTCTTTCTTATGTTCTTCAGTTTCCCCCTCCCCTGTGCTATCGGCCGTTGTGGGCCCTTAGCTCTCCTGCAGTGCTCCTTGTGGGTCCTTAGCTCTCCTGCAGTGCTCCTTGTGGGTCCTTAGCTCTCCTGCAGTGCTCCTTGTGGGTCCTTAGCTCTCCTGCAGTGCTCCTTGTGGGTCCTTAGCTCTCCTGCAGTGTTCCTTGTGTGTCCTTAGCTCTCATGCAGTGCTCCTTGTGGGTCCTTAGCTCTCCTGCAGTGCTCCTTGTGGGTCCTTAGCTCTCCTGCAGTGCTCCTTGTGGGTCCTTAGCTCTCCTGCAGTGCTCCTTGTGGGTCCTTAGCTCTCCTGCAGTGTTCCTTCTGGGTCCTTATCTCTCCTGCAGTGCTCCTTGTGGGTCCTTAGCTCTCCTGCAGTGGAAAAATAAACACATAAGCAGTATAATGTGATCCTTTATTGACAACGTTTCGCCCACGCAGTGGGCTTTATCGAGTCACAGACAGATCTACCTGGAAAATGAGCAACATGGAGAAATATATAGGGTACAGTCAGGTGGAGAATGCTGGGTCAGGTGGAGAAAGCTGCATGTGAGTCTTAAAAGTAGTGTGATAGTTAAAAACATAGTGTGACTTAAAGGACCTGCAGTGTACCATTCTTGAGTTCTAGGTGGGATAGCGTTGAAGAAGTTTCTTGGCAATAGGTTCAGCTATGTTGTAGAAGCAGTGTTCCTTCTGGGTCCTTAGCTCTCCTGCAGTGCTCCTTGTGGGTCCTTAGCTCTCCTGCAGTGTTCCTTCTGGGTCCTTAGCTCTCCTGCAGTGTTCCTTCTGGGTCCTTAGCTCTCCTGCAGTGCTCCTTGTGGGTCCTTAGCTCTCCTGCAGTGCTCCTTGTGGGTCCTTAGCTCTCATGCAGTGCTCCTTGTGGGTCATTAGCTCTCCTGCAGTGTTCCTTGTGGTTTCTTAGCTCTCCTGCAGTGCTCCTTGCGGGTCCTTAGCTCTCCTGCAAAGCTCCTTGTGGTTTGTTAGCTCTCCTGCAATGCTCCTTGTGGTTTCTTAGCTCTCCTGCAATGCTCCTTGCGGGTCCTTAGCTATCCTGCAGTGCTCCTTGCGGGTTCTTAGCTCTCCTGCAATGCTCCTTGTGGTTTCTTAGCTCTCCTGCAATGCTCCTTGTGGTTCCTTAGCTCTCCTGCAGTGTTTCTTGTGGGTCCTTAGCTCTCCTGCAATGCTCCTTGCGGGTTCTTAGCTCTCCTGCAGTGCTCCTCTCTCTTGTCTTACACTTTCACTACTACTAGTCGTAGGACTACCACTCCTTTATTATTTCTGTCTACTCTGCTACTATTACTACTACTACTACTGCCTCCCTTCACTTCACTTTCTATCTCTTGTGGCACAAACTACTCCCACTTCTATGTCCACCACCATCACTACCACTTCCACTATTTCTCTTTCCTCCTCTCTTCCTCCCGTCACTGTCCTCCTCGCCTGTATATACTGGCTCACTCTCTCTCTTCATAAGTTTTTCTCTCTCCTATGTCCGGGTTATTTGTGTATGAGTTGAAGATGTTATGTGCCTGGCGTCTGCAGTCTCTAATGAAGTGATGGGAATAGTGAAGTTTAGAAAATACTTGTTAGATGAAACAGAATTCTTCTCAAGGAATTCACTACTACAGATTTGGAGGGCATGAAGGAACAAGCTTATGATTATGCCACTTTTAGTTTTGGTGTTGTAGTGAGAGTAGAAGTGGATAAGATCGTGTTTGGTGGGTCTGTTTTCGGTAGACTTTAAAACAAAGCTTTTACAACAGCTGAACCTCTTGCCAGGAAACTTCTTCAACGTTGTCCTAAATAGCAACAAAACTACTGACCCATGCTAGGCAGGTCCTCAAATCCAACCTCTTCTCAGCAATCAACTTCAACAATCTCCATTTGACCATTCACGTCACAAAACTCCCTATATATACTACGTACTCTGCTCATGTAAATCTGTGTCACATGATAAAGCCCACTGCGTGGGCGAAACGTTGTCAATAAAGAATCGCATTGTATTGCATGTGTGTCTACTTTTCCCTCGGGTCGATATTGTATAGCATTTATCTCCATGTTATGTTAATATCTTATTAACATAATATAACATTATATAGCAAAACCATCCCTACCAAGAAAAAGAACAGTATAAAAGAAGATAGGAAGCTTGATGGCCAAGTTGGAACTAAAGTGTGTTGAGTCACCAGGTAAAGTGTGTTGGGTCACCAGGTAAAGTGTGTTGGGTCACCAGGTAAAGTGTGTTGGGTCACCAGGTCAAGTGTGTTGGGTCACCAGGTCAAGTGTGTTGAGTCACCAGGTAAAGTGTGTTGAGTCACCAGGTAAAGTGTGTTGGGTCACCAGGTAAAGTGTGTTGGGTCACTAGGTAAAGTGTGTTGGGTCACCAGGTCAAGTGTGTTGAGTCACTAGGTAAAGTGTGTTGAGTCACCAGGTAAAGTGTGTTGAGTCACCAGGTAAAGTGTGTTGAGTCACTAGGTAAAGTGTGTTGAGTCACTAGGTCAAGTGTGTTGAGTCACTAGGTCAAGTGTGTTGAGTCACCAGGTAAAGTGTGTTGAGTCACCAGGTAAAGTGTGTTGAGTCACTAGGTAAAGTGTGTTGAGTCACTAGGTCAAGTGTGTTGAGTCACTAGGTCAAGTGTGTTGAGTCACTAGGTCAAGTGTGTTGAGTCACTAGGTCAAGTGTGTTGAGTCACTAGGTAAAGTGTGTTGAGTCACCAGGTAAAGTGTGTTGAGTCACTAGGTAAAGTGTGTTGGGTCACCAGGTAAAGTGTGTTGAGTCACTAGGTAAAGTGTGTTGAGACACTAGGTAAAGTGTGTTGAGTCACTAGGTAAAGTGTGTTGAGTCACTAGGTCAAGTGTGTTGAGACACTAGGTAAAGTGTGTTGAGACACTAGGTAAAGTGTGTTGAGTCACTAGGTAAAGTGTGTTGAGTCACTAGGTCAAGTGTGTTGAGTCACCAGGTAAAGTGTGTTGAGTCACTAGGTCAAGTGTGTTGAGTCACTAGGTCAAGTGTGTTGAGTCACTAGGTCAAGTGTGTTGAGTCACTAGGTCAAGTGTGTTGAGACACTAGGTAAAGTGTGTTGAGACACTAGGTAAAGTGTGTTGAGTCACTAGGTAAAGTGTGTTGAGTCACTAGGTCAAGTGTGTTGAGTCACCAGGTAAAGTGTGTTGAGTCACTAGGTCAAGTGTGTTTAGTCACTAGGTCAAGTGTGTTGAGTCACTAGGTCAAGTGTGTTGAGTCACCAGGTAAAGTGTGTTGAGTCACTAGGTCAAGTGTGTTGAGTCACTAGGTCAAGTGTGTTGAGTCACTAGGTCAAGTGTGTTGAGTCACTAGGTCAAGTGTGTTGAGTCACTAGGTCAAGTGTGTAGAGTCACTAGGTCAAGTGTGTAGAGTCACTAGGTCAAGTGTGTAGAGTCACTAGGTCAAGTGTGTTGAGTCACCAGGTCAAGTGTGTAGAGTCACTAGGTCAAGTGTGTAGAGTCACTAGGTCAAGTGTGTAGAGTCACTAGGTCAAGTGTGTAGAGTCACTAGGTCAAGTGTGTTGAGTCACTAGGTCAAGTGTGTTGAGTCACTAGGTCAAGTGTGTTGAGTCACTAGGTCAAGTGTGTTGAGTCACTAGGTCAAGTGTGTTGAGTCACTAGGTCAAGTGTGTTGAGTCACTAGGTCAAGTGTGTTGAGTCACCAGGTAAAGTGTGTTGAGTCACTAGGTCAAGTGTGTTGAGTCACTAGGTCAAGTGTGTTGAGTCACCAGGTAAAGTGTGTTGAGTCACTAGGTCAAGTGTGTTGAGTCACTAGGTCAAGTGTGTTGAGTCACTAGGTCAAGTGTGTTGAGTCACTAGGTCAAGTGTGTTGAGTCACTAGGTCAAGTGTGTTGAGTCACTAGGTCAAGTGTGTTGAGTCACTAGGTCAAGTGTGTTGAGTCACTAGGTCAAGTGTGTTGGGTCACCAGGTCAAGTTTCCCTGGAATACTTCTAACTTATATATTTTTATTGCATTTTTATTGTCATTCAGGCTGATGTTATTTGTGTGTAATTATTCATACACAATCAGCTCACAATAGTTTTGATATATGCTGTTACTACTATGAGATTTAAGGCCACAGTGTGGTACAAATTAAGAGTTTGTGGCTACTGTCAACCTCATAGTTCTGAGTTACCAGACCCAGCCACCTGGAGGTCAGTGGTTCATCTATGAGGAGTTCCTGAAGGGAAATCTTAAGTGCTTTAACGTTAAATATAATTGAGTCTTCCTTTTCCATAACTACAACATAACTCTTCTGATATTCTTAGACAACGATGAGAGATGTCACTGTGAATCATAGACAGCGATGAGTGATGTCACTTAATATTAGATAACGATGTGTCACTCTTAGATAAGGACGTGATGTTGCTATGGGTCTTAGACGAGGATGAGTGATGTCACTTATGTTTGAACAAAGAACACTGTATACAGAACAAAGGAGTCGGTCAAAATATTGCTTATCATCTTACCATGATAAAGCTCTGTTATTAATTATATAATAATAATCTCATATTTCTAGAGGTACACAGTTACATGATACATCTATTACAGACCTAACTGACATTATTGACATACTGTACCTACTTACTGCTAGGTGAACAGGAGCAGATGAAACTAATAATAATACATATATATTATATATAATTATAATTATTATTATTAGTAGTAAACAGTAGTCGTAGTAGTTAGGTTAGTTTGCGACCACTGTCAGCCTCAGAGTTATCTCTGAGTTAACAGACCCTGCCACGTGGAGGCCAGTGTTTTTGAAGCTTTCCCCATCTAAGTCTTCCTCTTGTTCATGTGTCCAGGAGTCCATCTGTGTCCCCTCAGATATTCTCCCTTCCCCACTTCCCATCCTGCACTCAGTATTCTCAACTCTTGCACCTAAGCCTTCCCTCAGGTTCATGTGTCCAGGAGTCCATCTGTGTCCCCTCAGATATTCTCCCTTCCCCACTTCCCATCCTGCACTCAGTATTCTCAACTCTTGCACCTAAGCCTTCCCCAGGTTCATGTGTCCAGGAGTCCATCTGTGTCCCCTCAGATATTCTCCCTTCCCCACTTCCCATCCTACACTCATTATTCTCAACTCTTACACCTAAGCCTTCCCCTCAGGTTCATGTGTCCAGGAGTCCATCTGTGTCCCCTCAGATATTCTCCCTTCCCCACTTCCCATCCTGCACTCATTATTCTCAACTCTTACACCTATGCCTTCCCCTCAGGTTCATGTGTCCAGGAGTCCATCTGTGTCCCCTCAGATATTCTCCCTTCCCCACTTACCATCCTACACTCAGAGATCACAACTCTTGCCTTTCCCAGGTTCATGTGTCCAGGAATCCATCCGTGGGCCCCCAGATGTCTTCCCTTCCCCTGAAGTTCTGGAAATTCTTTTCGATATTTTTGATGCCACCCCCCCCCCGCAGTGGTGAGCAAGTCCCACCCCAGGTCCGTGGATCCAGGTATACACCCTTCACCACTTCCCTGAGGTCAGCAGTCCCACCCCAGGTCTGAGGTTCCAGGTATACACCCTTCACCACTTCCCTGAGGTCAGCAGTCCCACCCCAGGTCTGAGGTTCCAGGAATACACCCTTCACCACTTCCCTGAGGTCAGCAGTTTTAGCCACCCTTGAAGCACTGTCCATATATGATATTACTACACAAGTGTATTAATATCAGTATACGAAGGTAGATGTTATTACAGAGGAGGACACGCAGAAAATCTGCGCTCTGTAATAACATCCACCTGGACAGACCCGAACGTCGACTACCTGAGACAAGAGAGATCTCTGTCCCAGTTAGCCCACCAAGGAGTGGCCACTCAATTAAAATTTGGAACATATATTTATATTTAATATTGTACCTATATCAGTTATTAGATTGTTCAATTATTTAGTTGTGTAAGTGCATTTGTGAACGGTTTTATGTGCGTAGATTAGTGTCGGTGTGTGAACCTTTGTGTTCCCTGTATGATAACTGTAATTAATTGTTATCAGATTTCTTTTTTTCTTGTTACTGATATTCTTCATTTTCATAGTATGCGCGTAGTCTTCTATACACTTAATTCTGTATTTCCACATACACATCCAACACACACATCACACATACAGACGCACGAATAAAGCAACACACACACACAATCCTCTGTATCAATCAAATACATACATTTATTAAAAAATGCATATAAAATCCTCTACTTTCAATATTACTATTATATAAATACACACGCACCCACACCTCACACTTCTACCTCTACACTACACACACACACATGTACATATAAATATGTAAATCACATGTGCAAACACTGACACTCCTTCAGAAGACAGTGACGTGTCAACACAGACACCAACTGTAAGTTAATCAACTTGTCAAAGTTCAACACAAGACTAATTATATTAATTGAGCTCCATCACGCAAAACTTTTAAGACTCACACAAGTATCTGGGTGTACACTCACTAGTGAGTGTATACACTCACTAGTGAGTGTATACAATAACAAAAAGGCACAATACCGTGACTGGAACAAACACACAACCCGCACATATAAAGAGAGGATTTCGACG
>WNWK01013056.1:0-56914 GCA_009830355.1 Cherax destructor | reverse complement strand
TCTTCACATGTTGTCCTGGAGTCTTCACATGTTGTCCTGGAGTCTTCATATGTTGTCCTGGAGTCTTCACATGTTGTCCTGGAGTCTTCACATGTTGTCCCGGAGTCTGCACATGTTGTCCTGGAGTCTTCACATGTTGTCCTGGAGTCTTCACATGTTGTCCTGGAGTCTTCACATGTTGTCCTGGAGTCTTCACATGTTGTCCTGGAGTCTTCACATGTCCTGAGTCTTCACATGTTGTGCTGGAGTCTTCATATGTTGTCCTGGAATCTTCACATGTTGTCCTGGAGTCTTCACATGTTGTCCTGGAGTCTTCACATGTTGTCCTGGAGTCTTCACATGTTGTCCTGGAATCTTCACATGTTGTCCTGGAGTCTTCATATGTTGTCCTGGAGTCTTCACATGTTGTCCTGGAGTCTTCACATGTTGTCCCGGAGTCTGCACATGTTGTCCTGGAGTCTTCACATGTTGTCCTGGAGTCTTCACATGTTGTCCTGGAGTCTTCACATGTTGTCCTGGAGTCTTCACATGTTGTCCTGGAGTCTTCACATGTCCTGGAGTCTTCACATGTTGTGCTGGAGTCTTCATATGTTGTCCTGGAGTCTTCACATGTTGTCCTGGAGTCTTCACATGTTGTCCTGGAGTCTTCACATGTTGTCCTGGAGTCTTCACATGTCCTGGAGTCTTCACATGTCCTGGAGTCTTCACATGTTGTCCTGGAGTCTTCACATGTTGTCCTGGAGTCTTCACATGTTGTCCTGGAGTCTTCACATGTCCTGGAGTCTTCACATGTCCTGGAGTCTTCACATGTTGTCCTGGAGTCTTCACATGTTGTCCTGGAGTCTTCACATGTTGTCCTGGAGTCTTCATATGTTGTCCTGGAGTCTTCACATGTTGTCCTGGAGTCTGCCTCGCATGGGCCAGTAGGCCTGCTGCAATGTTCCTTCTTTCTTATGTTCTTATGTTCTTCACATGTTGTTTCCTTGCATTTCACAGCCTCGTGTTTTCGGTGTTCTATCTGTGAGGTGTTGATGTCACGATGTCTGGAGAACTTTTCATGCAGCTGACAGAAATGCATTGCATTATTATTGGCTTTCTTTTGTGCCTACCACTGTATTATTTCATGTAAACTACATTATTTGTATGGCATAAAAAAAAATAATAATAAGTGCCATGCTGCCATATATGTAAGGTGAGGCTATTTACACTCTTTATACATATTATATATATATAAATATATATATATATATATATATATATATATATATATATATATATATATATATATATATATATATATATATATATATATATATATATATATATATATATATATATATATATATATATATATATATATATATATATATATATATATATATATATATAAGTTAAAGAGGTGTCACTGATATATAAACTGATCTAATCTTCATGAGATATTTAAAACAACTAATATGTTTTTGGTATTTGTGTATGACGCTGAAGGAGTTTTAACCTGAATCTATGGAACACAGGCATACTATGAATGGCTTCTCCCACTATATTCAGCAGATATTTATGCAAACATTACACTGCCTCATTATTACTGACACTGGCATCGTTCTCACACTCTCCCGTAATATGGAAAATTTCTGGTGAGTTGTTATTTTCGTATTGTGTCCCCCCCCCTCACTGTGTGTGTGGGGGGGGGACCAATCGCTCGTTTAACAGTCATTGTTAAAATCTATAACCACTCACTGTCGAAGCCATTTATATGCGAATGTTTACAACATTCACTGAAAAATGTTTGTTGACGAGACTGAAGCACCACAATAGTACCACACTGCTCCAAGCCTGTAGTACCACACTGTTCCAAGCCTGTAGTACCACACTGTTCCAAGCCTGTAGTACCACACTGTTCCAAGCCTTTAGTACCACACTGTTCCAAGCCTGTAGTACCACACTGTTCCAAGCCTTTAGTACCACACTGTTCCAAGCCTGTAGTACCACACTGTTCCAAGCCTGTAGTACCACACTGTTCCAAGCCTGTAGTACCACACTGTTCCAAGCCTGTAGTACCACACTGTTACAAGCCCGTAGTACCACACTGTTCCAAGCCTGTAGTACCACACTGTTCCAAGCCTGTAGTACCACACTATTCCAAACCTGTAGTACCACACTGTTACAAGCCTGTAGTACCACACTGTTCCAAGCCTGTAGTACCACACTGTTACAAGCCCGTAGTACCACACTGTTCCAAGCCTGTAGTACCACACTGTTCCAAGCCTGTAGTACCACACTGTTCCAAGCCTGTAGTACCACACTGTTACAAGCCTGTAGTACCACACTGTTCCAAGCCTGTAGTACCAGACTGTTCCAAGCCTGTAGTACCAAACTGTTACAAGCCCGTAGTACCAGACTGTTCCAAGCCTGTAGTACCACACTGTTCCAAGCCTGTAGTACCACACTGTTCCAAGCCTGTAGTACCACACTGTTCCAAGCCTGTAGTACCACACTGTTCCAAGCCTGTAGTACCACACTGCTCCAAGCCTGTAGTACCACACTGTTCCAAGCCTGTAGTACCACACTGTTACAAGCCCGTAGTACCACACTGTTCCAAGCCCGTAGTACCACACTGTTCCAAGCCTGTAGTACCACACTGTTCCAAGCCTGTAGTACCACACTGTTCCAAGCCTGTAGTACCACACTGTTCCAAGCCTGTAGTACCACACTGTTCCAAGCCTGTAGTACCACACTGTTCAAAGCCTGTAGTACCACACTGTTCCAAGCCAGTAGTACCACACTGTTCCAAGCCTGTAGTACCACACTGTTCCAAGCCTGTAGTACCGCACTGTTCCAAGCCTGTAGTACCACACTGTTCCAAGCCTGTAGTACCACACTGTTCCAAGCCTGTAGTACCACACTGTTCCAAGCCTGTAGTACCAGACTGTTCCAAGCCTGTAGTACCGCACTGTTCCAAGCCTGTAGTACCACACTGTTCCAAGCCTGTAGTACCACACTGTTCCAAGCCTGTAGTACCGCACTGTTCCAAGCCTGTAGTACCAAACTGTTCCAAGCCTGTAGTACCACACTGTTCCAAGCCTGTAGTACCACACTGTTCCAAGCCTGTAGTACCGCACTGTTCCAAGCCTGTAGTACCACACTGTTCCAAGCCTGTAGTACCACACTGTTCCAAGTCTGTAGTACCGCACTGTTCCAAGCCTGTAGTACCGCACTGTTCCAAGCCTGTAGTACCGCACTGTTCCAAGCCTGTAGTACCACACTGTTCCAAGCCTGTAGTACCGCACTGTTCCAAGCCTGTAGTACCGCACTGTATCCAGATATTGTGGTAGTTCTCAGTATCCAGGTATCGTGGTAGTTCCCAGTATCCAGGTATCGTGGTAGTTCCCAGTATCCAGGTATCGTGGTAGTTCCCAGTATTCAGGTATCGTGGTAGTTCCCAGTATCCAGGTATCGTGGTAGTTCCCAGTATCCAGGCATCGTGGTAGTTCCCAGTATCCAGGTATCGTGGTAGTTCCCAGTATCCAGGCATTGTGGTAGTTCCCAGTATCCAGGTATCGTGGTAGTTGCCAGTATCCAGGTATCGTGGTAGTTCCCAGTATCCAGGTATCGTGGTTGTTACGGCCCCCTATCTAACAATGGTTGTTAGGTAATTACCTCACCGGCCGGCAGTCAAGGGGTTACGTCATCAGACCTGATGTTTGACTGCCGGGCCGGCTTGACTGACAGTGTCATCGAGACTCTCCCCTATTCAACACTGGAGAGTCCACCAGCTCACTGACATACTACTGGAGTTCGTCAGTCAGACCTGCATGAGAGTTGTAGTGTCGTGCTGGTGACAAGCTCCCTGACATAAGGAGAGCGGCAAGGTCACCAGAATCTACGATGTACCTGCGACGATGTACCTGCGACGATGTTCCTGGACTGTTGTACCTGCTACTCTGTACCTGAAATTATGTACCTGAGGTGTCTTGTGTGACACTTATGTTATGGTGTCTTGTGTGACACTTATGTTATGGCGTCTTGTGTGACACTGGTAATGTTACACGAAGTGTCAAGGTATTTAGTGGTGTAGTCAGAGAGAGTTTGTGACGATGGCACGACACAAGTTAAGAGTCGTGTGTTTGATGTGTCATAACGCGGTGAAAAGGCTTAATTAGAGATGAGTTCATGTTACAGGGGGCGTGTCGTGAGACACAGAGATGGTGTCGTGTGACACAGGGAAGGTGTCTTATGTGCACAGAGAGAAGGGTGTCGTGTGACACAGAAGAGAAGGCGTGTCGGGTGACACCGGGGGCGTGTCATGTGACAGAGAACGGGTGTCATGGGACCCCGTGAGAAGGCGTGCCATAAGACAGAGACAAGGGTGTCTGAGGACACGGTGGAGAAGGAGTATCATGACAAGGTGTGGTAGTGTCCTGCGTGACACTAGAAGATGGCAGCGACTTGACACTACACCGAATACTTGATTTTACTTGTGACTTTTATCTTGTACTGTGATTTTGTGTAAATAGGTTTTTACACAGATTATTAGATTATGTTTTTATTCAGATTATATGTTTTTATATTAATAATATATATTTAATATAATAAAAATCTGAAAAATGATATTTTACTTAGTATCCCAAACAGTCGTTTAATTACAAATGCTTCTTTATTTGTAATAGTGGTAGTTCCCAGTATCCAGGTATCGTGGTAGTTCCCAGTATCCAGGTATCGTGGTAGTTCCCAGTATCCAGGCATCGTGGTAGTTCCCAGTATCCAGGTATCGTGGTAGTTCCCAGTATCAAGGCATCGTGGTAGTTCCCAGTATCCAGGTATCGTGGTAGTTCCCAGTATCCAGGTATAGTGGTAGTTCCCAGTATCCAGGCATCGTGGTAGTTCCCAGTATCCAGGCATCGTGGTAGTTCCCAGTATCCAGGCATCGTGGTAGTTCCCAGTATCCAGGTATCATGGTAGTTCCCAGTATCCAGGCATCGTGGTAGTTCCCAGTATCCAGGCATCGTGGTAGTTCCAGTATCCAGGCATCGTGGTAGTTCCCAGTATCCAGGCATCGTGGTAGTTCCCAGTATCCAGGTATCGTGGTAGTTCCCAGTATCCAGGTATCGTGGTAGTTCCCAGTATCCAGGTATCGTGGTAGTTCCCAGTATCCAGGTATCGTGGTAGTTCCCAGTATCCATGTATCGTGGTAGTTCCCAGTATCCAGGCATCGTGGTAGTTCCCAGTATCCAGGTATCGTGGTAGTTCCCAGTATCCAGGTATCGTGGTAGTTCCCAGTATCCAGGTATCGTGGTAGTTCCCAGTACCCAGGTATCGTGGTAGTTCCCAGTATCCAGGTATCGTGGTAGTTCTCAGTATCCAGGTATCGTGGTAGTTCCTAGTATCCAGGCATCGTGGTAGTTCCCAGTATCCAGGTATCGTGGTAGTTCCCAGTATCCAGATATCGTGGTAGTTCCCAGTATCCAGGTATCGTGGTAGTTCCCAGTATCCAGGTATCGTGGTAGTTCCTAGTATCCAGGCATCGTGGTAGTTCCCAGTATCCAGGTATCGTGGTAGTTCCCAGTATCCAGGTATCGTGGTAGTTCCCAGTATCCAGGTATCGTGGTAGTTCCCAGTATCCATGTATCGTGGTAGTTCCCAGTATCCATGTATCGTGGTAGTTCCCAGTATCCAGGCATCGTGGTAGTTCCCAGTATCCAGGCATCGTGGTAGTTCCCAGTATCCAGGTATCGTTGTAGTTCCCAGTATCCAGGTATCGTGGTAGTTTCCAGTATCCAGGTATCGTGGTAGTTCCCAGTATCCAGGTATCGTGGTAGTTCCCAGTATCCATGTATCGTGGTAGTTCCCAGTATCCAGGTATCGTGGTAGTTCCCAGTATCCAGGTATCGTGGTAGTTCCCAGTATCCATGTATCGTGGTAGTTCCCAGTATCCAGGCATCGTGGTAGTTCCCAGTATCCAGGCATCGTGGTAGTTCCCAGTATCCAGCTATCGTGGTAGTTCCCAGTATCCAGGTATCGTGGTAGTTCCCAGTATCCAGGTATCGTGGTAGTTCCCAGTATGCAGGTATCGTGGTAGTTCCCAGTATCCAGATATCGTGGTAGTTCCCAGTATCCAGGTATCGTGGTAGTTCCCAGTATGCAGGTATCGTGGTAGTTCCCAGTATCCAGATATCGTGGTAGTTCCTAGTATCCATGTATCGTGGCAGTCCCCAATATCTATGTATCCACAGTTCACACGGTTCAACATTTAAAATACATGTGTGAGATTGCCTCCTGGCTAACACAGGTTCGATCCACATGGCTCCCGGTACATCTTGTACTGGACGAGCCACGACAATTGAAAGCTTTCAGATAACTCAGATGCAAATGTAAATTATCTCACGGTTACAGAGAGAGAGAGAGAGAGAGATAGAGATAGAGAGAGAGTACAAAATACAATTCAGCGTGACTGCTGCGATATTCCTTTCATGGTGTGTGAAGGAATTCTCATATGACTCTTTGGGGAAGAGGAAAAAAAGGCCATATGTATGCGCAGTGTCCGGACACACCTGAACTTCGGCTCTTCAAGAGGACACGGAGCCTTTTATTGCTTGATAAAGAAGACTTTTTGGCAATATCATCTCGTTTTAGTGGTGCAGTGGAAGCACCAGCTGTTAATGTGGCTACCAACAGATGTTCACCCGTGGCTACGACCAGCTCTTAACATGCAGTTACGACCAGCTGTTAACATGCAGTTACGACCAGATGTTAACATGTAACTATGACCAGCTGTTAGTTGATGCCTATCATCAGGTAAACTTGGTTGATATAAGTGAGACTTCATTACTACGTCGGCGTGGGGTGCCGGCGCATTTATCTGCTTCGCTCAGCGTGTTTGACTTGTAGTGACGAAACTAGTTCCTTCTTTCTTTCCTAGCAACCTGTAATTACCTATTTCTAATGACCTATTTGCAGTTATAGGGGCAGATCTATGGCGGTGGTGACATGTCTTCAGGATTTCAAGTGTCTGTCAACGCTATACCCGTCCCGTGAGCACAATAATATAGACGTGATTGGTGCTATAGAAAATTCTATAGAGTCTAGACATTAGTGGAACCAGACGCATTAGTCCGGTGGATAAGACTTGAGAGGCGGGGCCAGGAACTGTGATTCTACTCCTGTAAACAACTCTAGGTGCTAGGTGAGGAAGCAGCATCCGACCAGTGAGAGACACAGCAAACACTCATCGCTATAATAAGCTCCAACATCGTCTAATTAGTTGCTAATTCCACTTGGAGGTTCACCGTCACGAGGCTGGTGAAAACACGACCTGATCCCCTTCCCCCCACCTCAAGGTCACACATAGGGAAGGTGTTATGGTGTTGTTGTGATTGGAGGAGAATCAAACACCGAGATGACCCACCTCTGGTTTAGTCAGCCGACGCCATCACAACATCAAATATGGATGCCACAAAAACGAAAGTATAAATGATTTAATACGCATAGAACTGAAGTTATTCTTCAGGCCTATACTATCGCTTCCAGTTAGGGAATACATGAAGAAGCAATACATTATTATGTGAGGCTTGGTGCTGGGCACAACAGAAGCAGTTTGCTGAACTATGTAGCGAGGATAGAAGGTTAAATGGAAGTCTTCTGGACGTATATGTTTTGTAGAGGATTCAAGAAAATTGTGTCAACACCGAGAAGAATGTTGTTGATGTTAACAAGAAGTGTTTCATGAATTAAATTTGTGTCAGTGTGAGGCGAAACCTATTCCCTCACAATGACACTTTATCAAGATCTTCATATGGCCACTGTGGGCGAAGCGTTGTGAACAGTGCTTTTGAAATGACCATCATGACGTAAAACAGTTAAATCACTGTTCTGCTCAAGCAAGTGTGTCATCACAGTCGAGACCAGTACGACCTTTAGCCAGAGTGTAAGTCTGTTGAGTACATCGGTAAAGTGTATGAGACAATTGTTATTGAAAGAGCGACTTGAAAGGCAGAAGGTATGATTGCTTCTGCAATCAAACCTTCTGCCTTTCAAGTGGACTTATGAAGGGTCGGGGACGTGTGCATCTAGCGCTGGCTCAAACACATAAGGGAGCACGGATTAAACAAATGAAAGGGTGTGGGAAAATAGAATAAAACAGAATGGAGAAAGAAACAATGCAGGTGATGTCGCAAACATATTAAATGTTTGTTTCTGTTACCGTGTAACAAGACCCTTAAAAAATAAATCTATGTTAATTTTAAATACATTATAGCCTAAGTCTTACATAAAAAATTATGCATGCTATGGGTTTTCGGATTATTGTATGTTTTATATAGTAATTTTAAATTAAAAATTTGTATTCGTATTTAAATTGGTAGAAGGAATTTGAAAATATATTTTTCCCCAACAAGTGTGTCTGACGCAAAGATGTGTGATGTTACCTTAGCTTTTTCACGTGTTTGTAGAGAGAGTTGCTATATAAGTGAAGACTGAAGTGTTAGGGAGACATGTGGTTGAAGACGATCATGATGCAGTGAGAGAACTGTCACAGGTTGTATGTCCAGATGACACACACACACACACACACACACACACACACACACACACACACACAGGTTCCATACATAGCTTTAAGAAGAGGTATGATAAAGCTCATGGCGCAGGGAGAGTGACCCAGTAGCGGCCAGTGAAGAGGCGGGGCCAGGAGCTATGTCTCGACCCCTGCAACCACAACTAGGTGAGTACAACTAGGTGAGTACACACACTGGAGGACAGGAGGGTTAGGGGAGACATTATAACGACATACAAAATACTGCGAGGAATAGATAAGGTGGACAGAGACAGGATGTTCCAGAGATGGGACACAGAAACAAGGGGACACAATTGGAAGTTGAAGACTCAGATGAGTCAAAGGATTTAGGAAGTATTTCTTCAGTCACAGAGTTGTCAGGAAGTGGAATAGTCTGGAAGGTGAGGTAGTGGAGGCAGGAACCATAAATAGCTTTAAGACAAGGTATGATAAAGCTCACGGAGCAGGGAGAAAGAGGACCTAGTAGCGATCAGTGAAGATGCGGGGCCAGGAGCTGTGACTCGACCCCTGGAACCACAAATACGTGAGTACACACACACCAACTTTACACATACAACATACTTGCTAATAAACTTAAACATAATTATATCCAGGTTATATAAGATAACTTCTTCGCAAACTTTTCAATGTTAATTTAACATTTCTCAGAGCTGGAATAATATCAAATATTTAACATTACTTAACTTACCGGTTAACTTTCCCCATCAGAGAAACCCGTTTCCTTGGGACAAAATAATTTTAGCTGGGTTATTGCACAGTTTATATATACCGAGCGGTGTATATCTCTGTGTATATACACTGAGAGAGAGAGAGAGGAGTGAGAGAGAGAGACAGTGAGAGACAGAGAGAGACAGAGACAGAGACAGAGAGAGAGAGACAGAGAGAGAGAGACCGAGAGAGAGAGAGAGAGAGAGAGAGAGGTGGTACTATCCCCTCCTTAAGCATTGGATGTCTTAAGCCTCACACTGTCAGGGGGGTCAGAGGTCTGACAGGAATTAGGAGTCAGGGGGTCATATGTCTGACAGGAATTAGGAGTCAGGGGGGTCAGAGGTCAGGGATCAAGAGTCAGGGGTCAGAAGAGCATGCAGAATGCTCGCCCTTGCATCTCAGGTCACGCTCACCCTCTCAACCATCAACTCAGAAATTGACACAATTCTCAACTCTTCTATATTTCTGATTTTTTCCCCCCGAAGTTCTTTCCGGGGGATTTTATTTTTATTTTTATTTTATTGCAACTTATTGTCACTTTTACTATTATTATTATTATTACTAATAGTAGTAATATTAGTAATAGTAACAGTAGCAATAGTAACAGTAGCAATAGTAACAGTAGGAGTAGTATTAGCAGTAGCAGCAATAGTAAAGTTGATAAATTATTATTGCTTCATTATTTCGACTTATCTCAGGGTTGAGAAGCAGCTCTCACTAGTAATAATGTTCAGTTGTTAACAGAATACCTTCACTGTCGGCACTCTGAGGCAGTTAATGTTTTGTCTAGCGTGAACCTGCTGTCGGGCGAGGCATTAGGAAGAACACAGACTCATCAGGAAGAACACAGACTCATCAGGAAGAACACAGACTCATCAGGAAGAACACAGAATCCTATGGCAAGAGAATAATAGAAATCTATGGAGAACCTTGGAATATTTTGCTGCCCAGGGAAGGGGCCTTGAAGATCAAGGAGGACTCTTGACGCAAGGATTGGAAGCCTTCTGAGTGTCTGGGGGCTTAGTGCCTTCCCTTGTGAGTATAACAGTAATCAAGGAGAGAAGTGAATCCTAGGGAGATAGTTTCTGTGTTTGTGCTGAAGTTTAATGACCACGAACTCCAGGTGGAACTATTAGCTAATTACCCGCAGTGTTTTACGCTGCTAACTTGTCTTACTCTAATTTCTACGTCCACCCGAGTTTTGTTCAATTTTAGCGCGAGATATATGGCCTAGCGTGTGTGTATGTGTGTGTGTACTCACCTATTTGTGGTTGCAGGGGTCGATTCATAGCTCCTGGCCCCGCCTCTTCACTGATTAGCTCTGGGACTAGTCTTGTTGCAAACCTTTTCACTTTAGTTTCTTGACGTGCTTGATCAGGTGTGGGGTCCGGCCTCTTCGCTGGTTGTTACATGGTCCACTCTCTCCCTGCTCCAAGAGTGTTATCGTACCTCTATGTATGGATCCTGTGTAGGTATCACGCCAGCAGACATGCAAACGCACATGTATTGTACGAACACACGCATGGAACACTCAGGTGAGTCGGGAAGAACTGATCTCAACACCAGACACCAGTGACATGATAGCCACCAGACACCAGTGACATGATAGCCACCAGACACCAGTGACATGATAGCGACAAACTTCCATTGGCTCTATGAAATGTTGAAACTCGGGACATCTTAATGTTTCCTTATAATCACATCGTCCTTGTTGCCACGGGAAAGTTTGGTTGTGTAAAGAGTTTCCTAGAAGAGATCAGGATGAGTTCCAGAGAATACAGTCACCATCACTAACACCCTACCAGGAGTCTACATGGAGAGGGTTTCGGGGGTCAACGCCCCCGCGGCCCGGTCTGAGACCCTAAACGTATTTTCCAGGACATTTTTATCAGGAATGTTTACCATGTTAAGTTTAGTTCATGTTGTTGGTGGTTTTGTTTTGTGATTGTAATGCTTTTTATTATTTACCAATATTGGATACATCACTGGTGTGCTGCTACTCTATATGATAAGAACATAAGAACATAAGAAAGAAGGAACACTGCAGCAGGCCTACTGGCCCATGCGAGGCAGGTCCAAGTCTCCAACCGGCTTAAGCCAATGCCCCGACCCAGCCAGGTCAGGTTACATTCACTTAAGGAAGGAGAACAGCATCTGACCTAGTAGCACAAGCTAGTCAGGACCAACTAACACTCACCTGCACCCCACCTGGAGTTAACCCTCTCCAGGTAAACTCCAGGTAGTCAGGTCACTTCCACTTAAGGAATTAGTACGGCATCTGACCTAGTAGCACAAGCTAGTCAGGACCAACTCACACCCACCCGCACCCACTCATATATTTATCTAGCCGACCACCTGGAGTTAACCCTCTCCAGGTAAACTCCAGGTAGTCAGGTCACTTCCACTTAAGTAATTAGTACGGCTACGGCATCTGACCTAGTAGCACAAGCTATTCAGGTCCAACTCACACCCACCCACTCCCACTCATGTATTTATCTAACCTATTTTTAAAACTACACAACGTCCCAGCCCCTGTGACGGTACTCGGGAGTTTGTTCCACTCATCCACAACTCTATTACCAAACCAGTGCTTTCCTATATCCTTCCTGAATCTGAACTTTTCCAACTTGAAACCATTGCTGCGAGTCCTGTCTTGGCTGGATATTTTCAGCACGCTATTTACATCCCCTTTATTTATTCCTGTTTTCCATTTATACACCTCAATCATATCCCCCCTAATTCTACGCCTTTCTAGAGAGTGCAGATTCAGGGCCCTCAGTTGTTACGGCCCCTTATCTAACAATGGTTGTTAGGTAGTTTCCTTACCGGCCGGCAGTCAAGGGGTTACGTCATCAGACCTGATGTTTGACTGCCGTGCCGGCTTGACTGACAGTGTCCACCAGACTCTAGTAGAGTGTCCACCTGACTCTCCTAGAGGGTGTCAACTATACTCTCACACTGGAGAGCGTCAACCGGACTCTCCACATACACTATTGTAGAGTGTCCTTCCGACTCTCCCTACACCATTGGAGAGTGCTCACCGGACTCTCTTCCCTACACCTTGGAGAGTGTACCTGCACTATGGAGAGTGTACCTGCACTATGGAGAGTGTACCTGCACTATGGAGAGTGTACCTGCACTATGGAGAGTGTACCTGCACTATGGAGAGTGTACCTGCACTATGGAGAGTGTACCTGCACTATGGAGAGTGTACCTGCACTATGGAGAGTGTACCTGCACTATGGAGAGTGTACCTGCACTATGGAGAGTGTACCTGCACTATGGAGAGTGTACCTGCACTATGGAGAGTGTACCTGCACTATGGAGAGTGTACCTGCACTATGGAGAGTGTACCTGCACTATGGAGAGTGTACCTGCACTATGGAGAGTGACCTGCACTATGGAGAGTGTACCTGCACTATGGAGAGTGTACCTGCACTATGGAGAGTGTACCTGCACTATGGAGAGTGTACCTGCACTATGGAGAGTGTACCTGCACTATGGAGAGTGTACCTGCACTATGGAGAGTGTACCTGCACTATGGAGAGTGTACCTGCACTATGGAGAGTGTACCTGCACTATGGAGAGTGTACCTGCACTATGGAGAGTGTACCTGCACTATGGAGAGTGTACCTGCACTATGGAGAGTGTACCTGCACTATGGAGAGTGTACCTGCACTATGGAGAGTGTACCTGCACTATGGAGAGTGTACCTGCACTATGGAGAGTGTACCTGCACTATGGAGAGTGTACCTGCACTATGGAGAGTGTACCTGCACTATGGAGAGTGTACCTGCACTATGGAGAGTGTACCTGCACTATGGAGAGTGTACCTGCACTATGGAGAGTGTACCTGCACTATGGAGAGTGTACCTGCACTATGGAGACAGTGTACCGAGACTGTTTTGTACCTGAGACTGTGTACCCGGAGTTGAGACTGTACCTGAAAGTGTCACTGAGTTGTGTCACTGGTGTTGTAGTGTCACTGGTGTGTGTTCATTGATGTAGTGACAACTGGTGGCACGACACAAGTGGAATAGTCGTGTGATTTGGTGTTGGTGTCGGATGACGCGGTGTTAAGGTTTTTAGAGATGGAGTCATGACACAGGGGGCGTGCCATGTGGCACAGAGAGTGTCGTGTGACACGGAGAGAAGGCGTGTTGTGTAACACAGAGACAAGGGTGTCTGATGACAAGGAAGAGAATGCGTGTCATAACTAGAGGTGTGGTGGTGTCCGTGTGACACGACGATGGCAGCGACGTTTGACACTGCACTGAATTTTATGATTGTTTTTACTTGTGAATTTTTACTACGTTATAATTGTGTATAAAGAGATTATATATGTTTTTACACAGATTATATAGATTTATGATTTTATTCAGAGTACTATATGTTTTTATATTAATAATAATATAATAAATATTGAAAAGCTGATAGTTACTCAGTATCCCAAACAGTCGTTTATTACAAATCGCTTCTTTATTTGTAATATCAGTCTATCCTCATAGGGAATATTTCTGATACATGGGATCAACTTTGTCATCCTCCTCTGTACAGCTGCACAAGCTTCACAGGTTTTCTTCCAACAGAGCTGAAGTTACTGTGCCTTGGGACTTACCATCTCTCATTATAAGAACATAAGAATGGAGGAACACTGCAGAAGGCCTACTGGCCCATACAAGGCAGAATAATTATATGCCCAAGAAAATATACTTGTACTAGCCGAGCGACAAGCTGCCTTAATATTACAAAACAAACTCTACTTCACTTGTACTAAGCATCACCTACCAAGTGCGCAGGTCCAAGGTGAAAGTGTGTAACCCTGGATGGTAAAAGGTGGTGGGAACTTGTAGTGTGTTGGCTAAAACCCAGCCAACTCCTTCAGACTGGACCCTTCCTTGTGTAATTTACTTAGGAAGGCAGGCTGGAGACGTGTTATAGAGAGGACCTCGGAGTGGCTGGATCATCAATCTGTCCTCAGCAACAACACTCTCCCCTCGTGCACCCATTAGCCACCCCTTACTCTAGACCCCTTACAGCGCCCCCTCACATCATGATTCTCTCACCCCTCTCCACTCCCTTTCTTTCTTTCACCCACCATCTTCTCACCTTCTCCCCGTCCCCCGCTGCCATACCTACCTGAAGAATAATATAATTTAGTCAAAGCCTCTCCGTCAATTTTCTCTCAACTTTTTGTCATAATGGGTTGCTGGCCAGATATATCTACTTACATCTTTACACTATGTATGTACATAGGTACGTATAGCAAGGAATTATTATAATACTCGTTAGTGCAATTATGCACCACAGTACATGACAGTTTTGAAATCTTTAAGGCTTTTCTGTGTTCACACTCACATCTTCAGTTTCTTAAAAACAAAGATGTGAGTACAAATATAATGATATGAACATCCACTACTTTATATATATATATATATATATATATATATATAGGACGGGGTCCACCTCTGGTACAAATTGTGGGACCCATAGCCTCGGAGAAGTAGATAAAAAGGCTTCAAGGAAGAATGTATATATATATATATATATATATATATATATATAGTATCATTACGACATATCAATATTGGAACAGTGTGATGAACAGCTAGAGTCTTATGTACCAGTCTGTTGTGTTAGAGTGTGTTGTACCACGAACTACTGGACCAGAGTGTGATGGACCATAACGAACCAGCGTGCGCGTGGGACTGAAACTCTATTATCTGCAGACAGAACCAAGTGAGTTATGTTAATATGACTTCTATGCTTAGTTCATTATGGAAATATTTACGTCACTTATTCTTGATCTGTTTATCTTCCCGTGTGTGTGTGTATGTGTGTGTGTGTGTATGTGTGTGTGTGTGTGTGTGTGTGTGTGTGTGTGTGTGTATGTGTGTGTGTGTGTGTGTATGTGTGTGTGTGTGTGTGTGTGTGTGTGTGTGTGTGTGTATGTGTGTGTGTATGTGTGTGTGTGTGTGTGTGTGTGTGTGTGTGTGTGTGTGTGTACTCACCTAGTTGTGGTTGCAGAGGTCGAGACTCAGCTCTTGGCCCCGCCTCTTCGCTGTCCGCTACTGGGTCTCTGCTCTCCCTGCTCCATGAGCTTTATCATACCTTGTCTTAAAACTATGTATGGTTCCTGCCTCAACTATATCTTTCGCTAGACTATTCCACTTCCTGACTACTCTATGGCTGAAGAAATGCTTCCTAACATCCCTTTGACTCGTGTGTGTGTGTGTGCTCACCTAAGTGTTATCACCTACTTCGAATTTTTATTTCTCACAACACTAAATTGGATGTGTTGGGTTGATGTGCAGTTCATGGGCCTGGCTTTACCATCAGTCAGGTGTAACTTCTCGCTCTCATGGACTATTCTTCCTGCCTCATGTTCACTCGTAGTATATACCTTGTCTCCATCTCCCGTCTCCCATTGTCGATGCAAAGCTTCAGCCTCAGAAGAATGGAGATCTTTCAGTGAATATCCAGCTAACTTTGCATATAATGATCTCGGTAATATTAATATCTGTAATATTATCACAGCTAAAAGATATGTAATTGACTTTAACGCAGCAGTTAAGATAAAATTCCATCTGGTCATTCAATTAAAGAAGAAACATTACATAAATATAAATTGCTGCATAAAAACAGGCATAAAAATAGATGGATCATTAACAGAATCTGTTTGGGTAGAGTTTCTAGAAGGTCAAGAAAAACTGATTGTAGGTGTAATATACCGACCTCCAGGCTTGGATCACGATAGAGGAAGACTTCTTTGGGACGAAATTGTTAGGGCTTCTAGACACAATAACGTAGTGATAGTAGGGGATTTTAACTTTAGTCAAATTGACTGGACTTCTTTGACCGGTAATCTGAGTCCAGTGACTTTATGGAAGTAGTTCAGGACTGTTTTCTGAAGCAGTGTGTGACGGAGCCTACCAGAGGTAATAATTTGCTCGACCTAGTCTTGTCAAATAAAGAAACCCTTGTAAATAATCTGGAGATCACTGAAGAGCTTGGCGCAAGTGATCACAAATCCATTACTTTTAATATTACATGGGAGTACGAGAATAGGGATAATACGGTAAAAGTTCCTGATTTTCGTTCTGCCGACTATACTGGACTTAGAGAACACCTGTCTAATCTCGACTGGGGTAATCTAGCTAACGATTACGATGGGATCTGCGTTTATGATTTTTTCTTAATAATGTACAACGTGCACAGAGTATATTTATTCCCCAGAGAGAATTTAGGTCAAATAATAACGATCCCAAATGGATTAACAGGAGGCTAAAACATCTATTAGGGGAGAAAAGAGGAATTTATAGGCGCATCAAAAGAGATGTTAACCTTATTGACCAATATGTTCAGTTGAAAAGAAGTAAAAAAGGGATTAGAAAGGCTAAACGTGACTATGAGATTAAGGTTGCTAATGAATCAAAGACTAATCCAAAAGGGTTCTTTCAAGTGTATAGGACGAAGGTGAGGAAAAGGTAGGACCTCTGAAAATTGGGAATGGACAGCTGACGGATAACGAACTGGAAATGTGTTCTCTATTTAATGACTATTTTTGTCAGTCTTTACACAAGAAGACGTAAATGAGATTCCAGAAATTAACAATTATTCAGTTCCTGAAGAATTCAAGTTAACTAATATTACTGTCACGAGGGGCATGGTTATCAAACAGATAGATAAACTGAAGCAAAATAAGTCCCCGGGACCCGACGAGTTGTTTTCCAGGGTACTTAAAGAATGCAAGATGGAACTTACTCAGCCATTAACGAATGTATTTAATACGTCCATCCTAACTGGTATTGTGCCAGAGATGTGGAAGATAGCTAATGTAGTTCCTATATTCAAATCAGGGGATAAGTCAATTCCATCAAATTACCGTCAATAAGCCTCACATCTATAGTAGGCAAATTATTAGAATCAATTATAGCTGATATTATTAGAAGTCACCTTGAAGAACATAATTTGATTAATGAATCTCAGCATGGGTTCACGAGAGGTCGTTCCTGCCTAACAAATTTACTGACATTTTTCAATAAAACATTTGAGGCAGTAGACAGTGATAAAGAATATGATATAGTTTACTTGGATTTCAGTAAGGCCTTCGATAGAGTACCTCACAAGAGACTCTTAAGAAAGGTGGCAGCTCATGGTATAGGAGGTAAAGTTCTAGCATGGATAGAGGCATGGCTTACCAATAGAAAGCAGAAGTTTCCATTAATGGGGTCAAATCTGAATGGGGATTAGTCACTAGTGGCGTTCCACAAGGATCAGTTTTAGGCCCATTGTTGGTCATAATTTACATAAATGACCTTGATGAAGGAATTGAAGTGACATGAGTAAATTTGCTGATGATACAAAAATAGGCCGTATGATTCATTCTGAGGAGGATACCAGTGAACTCCAGGAGGATTTGGACAAATTAATGTCTTGGTCTGAAAAGTGGCAGATGAAGTTCAATGTGGACAAGTGTAAGGTACTAGTCCTTGGTAATGAAAATATCCCTCGAATTTATAAACTAGGTGAAGTAGAGCTTGATCATACAGAATGTGAAAAGACTTGGGAGTCATGGTAAGCAGGAATCTAAAGCCAAGACAACAGTGCCTAACTGTGCGCAATAAGGCTAACAGATTACTAGGATTTATTTCAAGAAGTATAAGCAACAGAAGTCCAAAAGTTATTTTACAGCTCTATACATCACTAGTGAGACCTCATTTGGATTATGCAGCTCAGTTTTGGTCTCCTTACTACAGGATGGATATAGATTCATTGGAGAACATACAAAGAAGAATGACTAAAATGATTTACAGTATAAGAAATCTCCGTATGAAGATAGACTTAGAGCGTTGAATCTCCACTCTCTGGAGAGACGTAGAATGAGGAGATATCATCGAGGTGTACAAGTGGATGATGGGCATAAACAAAGGAGATATTAATAAAATACTGAGGATATCGAACCAAGTAAGAACCAGAAATAACGGATTTAAATTGGATAAATTTAGATTTAGAAAGGACATAGGCAAGTACTGGTTTTCGAACAGAGTTGTAGATGCGTGGAGCAATCTTCCGAGTACTGTGATAGAGGCTAGGACCTTGGGTGGCTTTAAAAAGAGATTGGACAAATATATGAGTGGGGGGCTGGGTTTGATTGGTGTCGTGAGTACGGGAATAAATTCTTAGGTAGTGGTGGTTTTGATATGGACCTGCCTTGTATGGGCCAGTAGGCCTTCTGCAGTGTTCCTCCATTGTTATGTTCTTATGTTCTTACTGTGATAGAGGCTAGGACCTTGGGTGGCTTTAAAAAGAGATTGGACAAATATATGAGTGGGAGGGGCTGGGTTTGATTGGTGTCGTGAGTACGGGAATAAATTCTTAGGTAGTGGTGGTTTTGATATGGACCTGCCTTGTATGGGCCAGTAGGCCTTCTGCAGTGTTCCTCCATTCTTATGTTCTTATGTTCTTACTGTGATAGAGGCTAGGACCTTGGGTGGCTTTAAAAAGAGATTGGACAAATATATGAGTGGGAGGGGCTGGGTTTGATTGGTGTCGTGAGTACGGGAATAAATTCTTAGGTAGTGGTGGTTTTGATAAGGACCTGCCTTGTATGGGCCAGTAGGCCTTCTGCAGTGTTCCTCCATTCTTATGTTCTTATGTTGAATCCATTATTGCGGGTTCTCTCTTGGAGAGATACCCTCAAGACCTTATTTATATCCCCTTTGTTAATACCCATCTTCCACTTGTATACCTCGATCATGTCTCCCCTCATTCTACGTCTTACAAGTGAATGTAATTTAAGGGTTTTCAATCTTTCTTCGTAAGGAAGATTTCTAATGCTATGTATTAATTTAGTCATTCTACGCTGAATGTTTTCTAACGAATTTATGTCCATTATGTAATATGGAGACCAAAACTGAGCTGCGTAATCTAGGTGAGGCCTTACTAATGATGTATAAAGCTGTAAGATAACCTCTGGACTTCTGTTGCTAACACTTCTTGATATAAATCCCAGTAATCTATTTGCCTTATTACGTACGCTTAGGCATTGCTGTCTTGGTTTAAGGTTGCTGCTTACCATCACCCCCAAGTCCTTCTCGCAATCTGTATAGCTAAGTTCTACGTTATTTAACTTATAAGTGCTAGGGTTATGGACACTCCCGAGCTTCAGTACCTTGCATTTATCTACATTGAAATGCATCTGTCAACATTAGTGAACATTCTTCCTAGTCTATTATTTCTTTCATTATTTTTTTCTCCGTCTTTCCTTAACATCATTAATAACGAAAAAAAAGGTATATTAACTATTTAAAAAAAAACAATAGCTCTCGAAAAATCATGGCTAAGGAAAAAAAAATCACAATCACCTATTTAAAAACGAGAACCGTAAAATAACGAGTTTTCTTTGGACAAAATACGGCAGGATAATTCAGCCTGAAAAACGTTTTTGATGCAACGTTTAAAAAAAAAATTCTTAAACTAATTTGGAGGCGCACTTTAATACTGTGGGAGAGCAGAGGCAAGAGCACTTAAAGTGGAACACTTGCTCACTTTCTAGGTAACACTACATGCACTCTGTAACACTGTTATTATTATTATAGTCAACACTACATTCTTTAAACACTATATTATTATTAGTAGTAGTAGTAGTAGCAGTAGTAGTAGTATTGTGAAGCGCTACACTCGTAGGAGTGGTTCACTGGGTAGGAGTGTATGAGAAGTGAAAATGAATGGAGTGTAGGAGAGAGTGAGGTATATAAGCAACTAGTGGTTGAAAAGTTGGGTAGAGAGTACAGGTAGTGGGGTATAGGGTAGACTTAAGAGTACAGTGCTAGAGTACGCAGTAGAGGTTTGTGGCTTTAGCAGGGTGCTTGTGGGTGGGAAGAGGAGTCACTGCTGGAATGACGTATATCAATTTCACAGTGTAAAATTGATATGCGGAAAGCGGAGTAAATAGACGAAAAATAGAGATGAAACAAGCGGCTAGGAAGTGCAGCAGCCAATGAGAGGATGGGTGAGCCTTTATTTGCAAATTTTACTGAAAATATGAAACAAACTTAGATAGAAATTAACAAATTTAAGAAAGCCAGAGGAACAAATGTACGTGGAGGGGGAGATGTTAGATGGGTGAGGCAGGTACTGTGAATATGGAGACAATATTATGATATTATGAATAGTTCTTAAATGTTGATTATGAATATAAGTTAATATCTTGTACTGGGCAGGGAGGAATATATCTGCTAGGAGTAAGGGAGAGGCAGAGATGAATGTGGGGAAAAGCGTGAAACAGCCTTTGGAATGAAAGGCGGTAAAACAGTTGGGGCAAATGGAATCAGGACTCAGACGTTGAAAGCAGGTAGGAATTTACTGTCGGAGTGGTTGGTGTATTTGTTCAACATTTGCATGAAGGGCAGGGAAGGTACCTAACGATTGGCAGAGAGCCTGTATAGTTCCTTTGTATAGGGAAATGGGGGTAAGAAAGAATGTAAGAATTACAGGGGAATAAAAAGACTTTTGATAAAAAAAATCCCCCCAAAATGCTGACGGATGTGTCTATAGGATTCCCTGTAAAATGTGCGATGGAGTTTATTACGGTCGGACTGGTGGAGGTCTTGAACAAGGATTAAAACAACATAGATGAAGCATTGGAACTGGACAGGATTCTAATGTTCTGTTTATTCATGTGGGAGATTTTGACCATCCAATTGATTTTCGGGGTGCTGGGAGGGTTGTATCAAGCAGGTCCGTGGTTGAGAGGAATATAATAGAATCATGAGGGAATTACTAGTGATATGAGCAAATTCGCCGACGACACGAAGATAGGTAGGATAATTTATTCAAACGTGGATGTCAGGGAACTTCAGGACGATTTAGACAAACTCAATTCGTGGTCAGAAAAGTGGCAGATGCAGTTCAATAAATGCAAGGTTCTGAAGCTCGGGAGTGTCCATAACCCAAGCACTTATAAGTTGAATGGCGAAGAACTTAGCTATACAGATTGCGAAAAGGACTTGGGGGTGATGGTAAGCAGCAACCTTAAACCAAGACAGCAATGCCTAAGCGTACGTAATAAGGCAAACAGATTACTGGGATTTATATTAAGAAATGTAAGCAATGGAAGTCCAGAGGTTATATTACAGCTTTATACATCATTAGTAAGGCCTCACCTAGATTACGCAGCTCAGTTCTGGTCTCCATATTACAGAATGGATATTAATTCGTTAGAAAACATTCAGCGTAGAATGACTAAATTAATACATAGCATTAGAAATCTTCCGTATGAAGAAAGATTGAAGACCCTAAAATTACATTCACTTGTAAGACGTAGAATGAGGGGAGACATGATCGAGGTATACAAGTGGAAAATGGGTATTAACAAAGGGGATATAAATAAGGTCTTGAGGGTATCTCTCCAAGAGAGAACCCGCAATAATGGATTCAAGTTAGATAAGTTTAGATTTAGAAAGGATATAGGAAAGTATTGGTTTGGAAATAGGGTAGTTGCCTTGTATGGGCCAGTAGGCCTTCTGCAGTGTTCCTCCATTCTTATGTTCTTATGAGTGGAACAGTCTGCCTAGTAGGGTTATTGAAGCAAGGACCTTGGGCAGTTTCAAATTTAGGTTGGATAAATTCATGAGTGAGAGGGGTTGGATTTGAGTGGGACTTGTACGTACGTGAGTAAATAGAATTATCAAAGCTTATTTCTTGGGTAGCATTTAAGATTGCACAAATATTCTGTTAGTGGGATGGAATGTGAAGGACCTGCCTAGTATGGGCCAACAGGACTGCTGCAGTGTTCCTCCTTTCTTATGTTCTTATGAGTATATATACCAGGTTAAGTGTGTGGTAGAATTATTATTGACAGACGAACGTAGGAATAGAGCGAAACAAGGAGAATTAAGGCAGGGTAGAGGATGTATGGATCAGGTATCCTCATTAAAGTGAACATGTGAGCAATACATAATGATAAGGAACAATTTGTCATATATATGGATTTGTTTAAAAGGCACAAGAGAGGGTGGACAGACGAAGAATGCTCTAGATCTTGCACATGTATGGAATAGGTAGCAGTAGGGTATGCATAAACAATAAAGGTTTCATGTGGATAATGAGGCTCAGGTTACAGTTTGTAGGAAAACAAGAGATTATTTTCCACTAAAAGAAGGCCTTACAAAGTGGCAGTTGCCAATGACGTAGTTCCTTTGGGAGATTGTGAAGAACAGTGGGGACTGGCACGGTGAGTAAAAGAATGAAATGTGAACGTAGAAAAGAGAAAGGTGATGAGGGTAAAAAATCTACACAACGAAAAACTGGACATTAGATTGGAAGGAGGGAGTATGAATGAAATAAATTCATTTAGATATTTGGGAGTGGACGTGTCGGTATTTGGATAAAAAAAAATAGATGAACCACAGAACTGACAAGAATAAAAGGTGGGTGGAGTGTAGACGCGTCTGTAGAAAGTGGGTTATATATGGTGGTATCAACACTTTCAAATAGGCGTGAGGAATAGGCTTTAAACGTTGCTAAGATGAAGAGGCTGGAAGCAGCGACGTCGTGCTTGAAGGTAATGTCTCTGGTGTTAATATTATGCAAAACAAACTGTGAGTGAAGCAACATGAAGATGGTGTGGGGGTTACGAAAAACAAGAGTTAAAAGGGTGTGTTGAGGTGGCCTGGGCATTTACACGATGGAAGAAACTAGCATGATCAGGAGTGTATATAAATTCAGAGAGGAGTCGTCCCAAGGAAGGTTAAAAAGAGGGCGTGAAGGAAGTTTTTAAGGGGTAGGCTACGGCTAGAGCATCCAGCGGGCTTGCCCGAGTGCCTTAGATAGTGGAGCTAAATGGTTTTTATGACCTGACCTGCTGTTGGAATGTGAACAAGATTTCTGAAGGGATTCAGGAAAATCGTTTAAGCGAACTTCTATCCTGGAGGTGAGAAGTACTGTGGCTGCACTCTGTAGGAGGTGAGAAGTACTGTGGCTGCACTCTGTAGGAGGTGGGAAGTACTGTGGCTGCACTCTGTAGGAGGTGAGAAGTACTGTGGCTGCACTCTGTAGGAGGTGAGAAGTACTGTGGCTGCACTCTGTAGGAGGTGAGAAGTACTGTGGCTGCACTCTGTAGGAGGTGGGAAGTACTGTGGCTGCACTCTGTAGGACGTGGGAAGTACTGTGGCTGCACTCTGTAGGAGGTGGGAAGTACTGTGGCTGCACTCTGTAGGAGGTGGGAAGTACTGTGGCTGCACTCTGTAGGAGGTGGGAAGTACTGTGGCTGCACTCTGTAGGAGGTGGGAAGTACTGTGGCTGCACTCTGTAGGACGGGTGCGAATGTTACACTTCGGAGGGTCATTTCAACTGTTATATCTGCACACTTTTGGAAAGACAACTACTAATGAATGAACGATAGTGAATGCCTCTGCTTTTTTTTTTTTTTTTTGGGGGGTCACACTACCTTGGAGGGCGATGGCCGGTAGTGTACTACCTATTTGTGGTTGCAGGGGTCGAGTCATAGCTCGACCCTGCAAAAAAAAGCAGAGCCATGTCTATATATATATATATATATATATATATATATATACCACCGATACATTAATGCATCCGCGAGATTTATGAGCTAAGTGTAGGCGAATACAACCTTTTATCCAAAACAAATGAGGATCGTTGTGAACATAAACACGGAGTCAAGCATTATTGAGGATCGGATCTGTCTACAACTTTTACGGTGGTACCTTCTTGTTATTTATAACTTTAAACTCTCGCTTTCTTCAGTGATAAATTTTGAACAAAGAAAAATATTATTTAAAAAAACATTCATGTATTGACCTTTTTTTTATCAATTCTCCAGCACTCTTTTATTTTTTTCAAAATGTTAAAATCACCCCAGAACACAATACATTGTTTTAAAATTGAAATTCCTACAGAGTTAGTTACAAACAAAATCGAATAAATACTTTACAAGCTCACCTCCGAATTCCTTATTTCACACGAATAATTTTACAAACGTAGAACTAACACAGTTATGGAATGCAATAACGTGTCGAGAACATCCAGAAAGCTTATAGTTTACTGGCTTACTCTCGTCTCCACTCACATATGTATTTACTAATTTTATTATTCATGAGTGAACACTAAACCCTCCACGGGATAAGAGCGCAGGTTCAATTATTTGAAGCACATGACACCTGATCTTTCCACAAAATATTATGGAAGAAACTACTCACAAACCAGAATGGGAAGATAAAAAAGAAAAGAAATCGAGTACGGTATAATTCAGTGTCAAACACTTCAGTACAGTATATTTGTCAAACAACACTACGATCTAGAATATTTCAGTGTCAAACAACACTTTACACAGAATAATTCACGTCAAACCATTTCAGTACAGTGTATTTCACTGTCAAATACTACAGTACCGTACAGTGTCAAACAACACTTCAGTACAGTATATTTCAGTCAAACAACACTTCAGTACATTATATTTCAGTCAAACAACACTTCAGTACAGTATATTTCAGTCAAACAACACTTCAGTACAGTATATTTCAGTCAAACAATACTTCAGTACAGTATATTTCAGTCAAACAATACTTTAGTAAGTATATTTCAGTGTCAAACAACACTTCAGTACATTATATTTCAGTCAAACAACACTTCAGTACAGTATATTTCAGTCAAACAACACTTCAGTACATTATATTTCAGTCAAACAACACTTCAGTACAGTATATTTCAGTCAAACAACACTTCAGTACATTATATTTCAGTCAAACAACACTTCAGTACAGTATATTTCAGTCAAACAACACTTCAGTACAGTATATTTCAGTCAAACAACACTTCAGTACAGTATATTTCAGTCAAACAATACTTTAGTAAGTATATTTCAGTGTCAAACAACACTTCAGTACAGTATATTTCAGTGTCAAACAACACTAGTACAGTGTATTTCAATGTCAAACAGCACTTAGGTACAGTATTTGTCAAATAGCACTACTCCAATACATTATATTTCAGTGTACAGAATATCTGTGTCCAACAGCACTTCAGTACAGGATATTTCAGTATCAACATCTCCTCAGTACAGTATATTGCAGTGTCAAACAACACTGAGTAGATAAGCGTGGAAACCAACCTTATGATATGCTGTCTCTGTGATACAGTGGAGCCAATACTGGGGGACCGGAAATTCCCCCGCTCGGTCACCCTTGCCTTGGTGGGGGTAAATAAATCAATGACCCTCACCACCTTGGTTGCTTTATTAGGTATAATTAAAGCCAAATGTTTTCAGCCTCGATGACCCTCGTGTAGCCTAGCGTTATCACCAGTAATGGATTCCGTCATCCATTCCAAAAACAATAAAAAGAGAGTAAAGTAAGCTCTCAGCGTATATACGCGATTTTCGGTGTTTATATACGTCTGTCGGTGTTTATAGACCTCTCTAGTTATGTACACTGTTACACCCTTTGCTCACCATTTTTCAAAGGGTCAGTTGTTTAATGTATAATTTCGGCTTTTTCACTTATTATATTATTTGTATCCTTATTAGTAGCTAAAATAAGGATACTTTACTTTATAATATTTCCTGGCCATGAATTGTTTAGCTTTGTACATAGGCAGGATGTTTAAATATCCTAAACTGCTGGTGTAGCATGGTTAAATACCAGCAGACAATTAGAGTTGCTCAACTCCTTCTCAGAGTTAAGGTTGGCTTGAAAGCCTTACCTTTTTCAGTTCACAACTTCCCTTACTAGAGGAAGCATCTGCTGGAGAAACTGGCTTTTAGCCACTCTACATTTCTTCAGAAGTCTCCAGTGTCTTGGAAGCCCTTTCTTTACTAGGGTATTGCCCAGCCTGAGGAGTAAAGACCATTCGACGAAATTAGAAAAAAAAAGTTTAAAAGAGTCTTAAGTGCTACGTTTTTATGGACTCTGATATAGGGAAAGTTTAAGGAGTAATGGACCCCCTTGGAAGAACTCTGTTATTTGCGTCAGTGTGTCGTTTAGGTTTGTAAATGCCTGTCTCTGTACTTTTATATATTGTTTTTTTTTTTCAACAAGTCGGCCGTTTCCCACCGAGGCAGGGTGACCCAAAAAGAAAGAAAATCCCCAAAAAGGAAATACTTTCATCATCATTCAACACTTTCACCTCACTCGTACAGAATCACTATGATGATAAAACGAACAGAAATCTAATAGATTAATTTTCTTTAACAAGTGAACCCTGTGTATGGTGACCCTTATGTGATAATATTTTTCTTTTGTTACGAAAAGCACTAAAATAAGTGGTCTACAGGCTATGTTCGTAACAACAGTAAGATATACACAATTCTCGTGTATATAATCTTTATTTCCACCTTACATACACAACAGCACAAGGTAGCCAGCCAGACAACCACCTCCTATAAAGTTATTTCACCCCTAACAATAATACTTGAAAAATCTTCAGTTTTGCTGTCTTAAAAGTTTGTAATTTTACATCCACAATAATTCATTCGAAAAGCTTTAAAAAATAATCTACAGAATCTTCCTTTCACAAAAGTTCAGAGTTTTTCTAAAGTCTGCATAAACAAGGATACATACACCTAGACGTGTGTATATTTCGGCATATACATACACCAAGCCGTGTATTTCTCAATGTGTATATGCTGGGAGTTTACCTTAACCCATGTCTTAGGGATTAAAGAATTACTGACTGGTGGTGAACACGTTAAATGCATCTTCAGTAACCCTCCTCTAGTTGGACTTTTAACTCTCATTAACTATCCTAACACTTGCAGTGTGCCAAGAATCCAACAAATTGATTTATATAAGAGAATTAAATGACACTAAATAAAAATTAAATCCAACTGCATGAAATTTGTATAGATATGAACATATTTAGTGCAACATTTACTATTTCTTTCAATATTTCATAAATGAAACTAACCAATTATTCTTTATTAACTTTATGACAAACAAAATTCTTCATTCTCAGACAATAAACACCAATGAAAAATCTCCTTTGGTCAAAAGGAAAGAGCAACTAGCTGTGAGCGAACACATTATCTGGCTTAATGTATCACGGGTCAGCTGAAACCTGTGAATCATCCTGAAATAAATGGTTTGATTCTGGCTGCACCACTTGTGATATAAATTCCTGAAGGAGTGCCTCTAATTGCATCTTCAGCTCCGTGTCTCGGGCCTCAGTGTCCTTCCCAGTGCTTCTAACTCCGCCCTCTACGTTGACATCATGACCGTCATCGGAGGAGACGGAAGATAATTCGTGAGACAGGGAAGTGCGGCGGCTCAAGGAATCGTATGGCCTGGTTGCAGAAATCTCCAGAGATGCTTGGTGGGTAGCACACGTGTGCAGCGAGCTGCCTGAGGTTGTAGATGGGATTGTGGCCTGAGCAAGGGCAAGCAAGCGGTGAGCCAGACGATATACTGCTCGTTGACGGATCCACTCACTCTCCTCTTCTGCCGCTACCTGCAAATAGCAGTTGTTACTATGAACAATGTTCACAGTCCCGTGGCTGAGACAAGTCGCTACTTATGGCTCAGAATGGACCGTAACGTCGTCTGAAGTTTACCCTAAAATTGTAAGTTAGTTGTGAAAACTGTATTAACAATATTATTATTATATTCAATAGGATGCTTAAGACTTTAGGGTCATACAGCGCCTGTGGAATGAAAGGCAATCATTGTTACGCATAATAGTGTATGGTAATAGGACACTTATGGAATTTTATTGTGTTGCATGTTAATGAACTGTGCAATGTGCTTTCAAAATGTGTTAAAACTGCACTGCAAGTATCTCCGGTGTTTACCTAGTTCAGTCATTAACACACATACACACATGATCAATCATGCCAAGAAATTTGAAAAAATGCAGAGGTTTGCAACGAATCTAGTCCCGGAGCTAAAAGGTCTGTATTATGAGGAGAGATTAGTGGAGCTAAACCTGATGACAGAGGAAATAAGGACTAGAGGTGATATGATAACAACGTACATAATACTGAGATAACTTCATAGGATGGACAGCAACAGACTGTTCGAGAGAGGGGAAACAACAACACGATAACACAGCTACAATTATAAAAACAGACGAGTCACAGAGACGTTAAGAATATTTCTTCAGTTTCAGAGTACTCAGGAATTGAAACCTGGACAATGGAGTGGTACTGGCAGAATCCATGCACAGTGTTAAAAAAAAGGTTAGAGCTCTCGATGTCATGAGATTGAAGCCAGTAGCGACCAGCGAAGAAGCGGGGTCAAGAGCTGAGATTCGACTCCTGCATCCACATATAGGAGAGAACACACACACACACAATTGTCTCAGTGGTCGGGAAGTGAAGCCATCTGGAAGTGGTGGAGGCGGGCGGCTCCATACATAGTTTTTAAGAGCAGGTACGATAAAGCCCACGAGGGTAAGAGAATCTAGCAAGAGCCAAGTCAAGAGGTGGGGCCAGGAGCTAAGTCGACTTCAGCAACCACAAATAGGCGAGTCTTGAAAGTCGAGTACACCCATACACCTTCCCTAACAATAACAAATCATACACCAGAATATAACCACAGTTACCATTGAGAACAAGGAAATACATAATGGATAAGAAGCACTTTTCACTTTGCAGACAATGTTCATTTAGCAAGCTGCAGCTGGTATCATGGTAGAACGTTTATTATCACGGTGAAAATAACTGTGGCGTTGTGGAATGCTTCTGGTAATCTGATATTGTAGAAGGCTTTGCCTGGAAATTTGATATTTTTGTTAATTCCTTAATAGAATTTTATACTAATGAAAACTGTTCTCTACAAATTGTATTTGAAATTATTTTATACAAATTTTTATCGTTTTAAATCATTTTCAATGTCAGCTTCCAATAATCCGTTATTACAAATTTAGCTAATTTGGAATATTAGGTTGTTGGGAATGCAATGGGCATAGTCTAAATATTAAATTTTTTTTCTTCAACAAGTCTGCCGTCTCCCACCGAGGCAGGGTGACCCAAAAAGAAAGAAAATCCCCAAAAAGAAAATACTTTCATCATCATTCAACATTTTCACCACACTCATACATAATCACTGTCTTTGCAGAGGAGCTCAGATACGACAGCTGAGAATAAGTCCCTCCCAGCTGTCACTATCCCAGACCCCTCCTTTAAAGTGCAGGCATTGTACTTCCCACATCCAGGACTCAAGTCCAACTAAATCAATTAACTTGAAACAAAAAGATTTCGACAATCATTCCTGCAACCTGGCTAGTTCCTTTCATTCCTCTCAATATTAAAAGTGTGTATATATATATATATATATATATATATATATATATATATATATATATATATATATATATATATATATATATATAATATATAATGTATGTTTGGATTGATCGTACTACCAACAACAGCCTAGTCGCACTGCAGAACCACCTTTCATTATTACAGGACATAGCAAAGCTCTGAGCATTATCAATACGTATAATCAAAACTAAGCGCTAGACCCACCTGGATCATACAATGTTGCAAGGCTCTGAGCAAATCGTTCCCGAAAGCTTATTCTACAAAGCACATCTTTTATTCATAGGTTTGGCTGTTTTAACATAAATTACTTATGATAATACCTAATTTCAGATAGAATTCTTGCAAGTCCTTTGTATCTACAAAACTGGGGATACCCAAATGTTATCTAGTTAACTGCTTTTTAGCAATTTACATTTTTCGAAATTGAAGTTATCTCCGATTTAACTGCTAACTGGTCTTTCCTTTCTTGAGAATTCTAAGAATCAAGTGTTTCTAGTTGAAATTCTTGTTTTTCAGGCACACCAATCTTCACTAGAAGCTGGCAGGTCATGACCGATTCTTTGGATTCCCTCAGTGACAGTCAATATATTAATTTCAACTGTTTTCCCATTATGAGTCGAGCCAGTGATCTAATAATGTATAGTCAAAATATCCCCCTTTACACCATTTTGTCTCGTGTGATGGAATAAGACAAGGAAATATAGCTAACGATTATGTAGAATATTGTAGCAGCACACTGCGGGTGTTCCCACTATATAACTATCATAGTGTTGCAGCACACTGCGGTTGTTCCCATTAAGTAACTATCAGACTAGTATAGCAGCATACTGCGGGTGTTCCCCCTATCTAACTATCAAATAGAGCAGTGTAGCAGCACACTGCAGGTGTTCCCACTATACAACTTTCACACAGAATAGCAGCACATTGCTGATGAATCCAATTTTCCTGAATAACAAAAATCTCTCTCCCTACACAGTTTAATACCATTTTATAAACAATAACAAGCTGCTACTTACCATCCTAGACTGGTTGCCCCGGCATCGCCCTCGTCCAGCCGAAAATTTTCTTGTTATATTTATGATGGTATTCAAAACACGCTGCGTTATTTCCCCGTGAAGGAAGTATGCCAAACACTTCATTTATGGGAAATGGAGTTGGTATGGGCGAAAGCTCTCCTTTACAGCCAAGATAATTTTAAGAGATTCCTTCTAGGTCAATGTCGGAAGGTTGTATGTAGAATAAGATAGGTAACAGTGAAGAGTCGGGGCCAGGAGCTGTGAATCGACCCCTGTAACCAAAACTAGGGAGTACAGGGTGAACAGTAAAATATATAGTACAGGGTGAACGAGACGATACATAACACAGGGTGAACGGTAAAATACATAAAACAGGGTGAGCAAGACAATACATAACACAGGGTGAGCGAGACAATACATAACACAGGGTGAGCAAGACAATACATAACACAGGGTGAACGGTAAAATACATAACACAGGGTGAGCAAGACAATACATAACACAGGGTGAGCGAGACAATACACAACACAGGGTGAGCAAGACAATACATAACACAGGGTGAGCGAGACAATACATAACACAGGGTGAGAGAGACAATACATAACACAGGGTGAGCAAGACAATACATAACACAGGGTGAACGGTAAAATACATAACACAGGGTGAGCGAGACAATACATAACACAGGGTGAGCGAGACAATACATAACACAGGGTGAACGAGACAATACATAACACAGGGTGAACGGTAAAATACATAACACAGGGTGAGCGAGACAATACATAACACAGGGTGAACGGTACAATACATAACACAGGGTGAACGAGACAATACATAACACAGGGTGAGCGAGACAATACATAACACAGGGTGAGCGAGACAATACATAACACAGGGTGAACGAGACAATACATAACACAGGGTGAGCGATACAATACATAACACAGGGTGAACGGTAAAATACATAACACAGGGTGAGCGAGATAATACATAACACAGGGTGAGCAAGACAATACATAACACAGGGTGAGCGAGACAATACATAACACAGGGTAAGCAAGACAATACATAACACAGGGTGAACGGTAAAATACATAACACAGGGTGAGCAAGACAATACATAACACAGGGTGAGCGAGACAATACATAACACAGGGTGAGCGAGACAATACATAACACAGGGTGAGCAAGACAATACATAACACAGGGTGATCGAGACAATACATAACACAGGGTGAGCGAGACAATACATAACACAGGGTGAGCAAGACAATACATAACACAGGGTGAGCGAGACAATACATAACACAGGGTGAGCGAGACAATACATAACACAGGGTGAACGAGACAATACATAACACAGGGTGAGCGAGACAATACATAACACAGGGTGAGCGAGACAATACATAACACAGGGTGAGCGAGATAATACATAACACAGGGTGAGCAAGACAATACATAACACAGGGTGAGCGAGACAATACATAACACAGGGTGAGCAAGACAATACATAACACAGGGTGAACGGTAAAATACATAACACAGGGTGAGCAAGACAATACATAACACAGGGTGATCGAGACAATACATAACACAGGGTGAGCGAGACAATACATAACACAGGGTGAGCAAGACAATACATAACATAGGGTGAGCGAGACAATACATAACACAGGGTGAGAGACAATACATAACACAGGGTGAACGAAAAAATATATGAGTAAGCTACGAGACACCAGCTAAAAAAATTACGACGAAAACTACACTATTTAGTTTTTTGCCCTTGCTCAACCACACGAATCGACCCCTGCAACCACAAGTAGGTGAGTACACACGCACATCACCAGCAGTGTGGACTAGAGCCACTGCATAACTAAAGGGTAATGTGTAATATTACCTGCGTGGGCGGGGTCATAGTGAGGGCCAGGGTGTGGGCGCGCTGCAGCACCGTGGGCGGGATGGGCGTGAGAGCAGCCATAGCAAGTCCATAGTTGGTAGCCTGGGTCACCCCCTTGCGAACCACATGACTCAGGTGAAGGTGACCACCACCGCTGTCCTCGCTCTCCAGGTGGTAGCTGTCAAGAAGTAAGGTTAAGGGGTCATAGAGCTCCTCGAGGTGGGGTGGTTAAGGTGGGAGGGTACTAACTTGGCCCACAATGGGGAGGGAGTGCTGGAGTATACTCACTTGGCCACACTGGGATAGAGATTGGCCAGCCTGGTGAGGAAGAGAGCGTGGGTGGCCAGGACAGTGGTAGCTTGAGCGTGGATGAGAGCCTCCATGATGGCCCAGGCCAGGGCCGCACCCTCCTCCACGCTGGTGCCAGAACCCAGCTCATCCAGCAGCACCAGCGACTCCTGCCCCGCCTCGCTCAACATGTGTGCTACATCACTCATCTGTGGACCACATACATTATTTGGACTGGCTTCCCTCATCTGTGGTTCAAGAAGTATGTGCATCTCAGTGTACATACACTGTCAGGTGAGCAGATTACGTGCAGCTTTAATAATCTTTGTTAACCATCATCTGTAGGCCAGATTCATCACATAGACTCGCATCATTCATCTGTGATTAAGGTACATCACTTACTCAGGATAGGCAGGAAATACACAAGCCAAAGAAAGGCAGCTACTGACCTCACCGAAACAATACAGCAAAACAGAAAAATGTATATACTAGCAAAACGCATTGCACACATTGTCTAGGATCAACACACAAAACATTTAAACCTCCCAGACCCAGCACTCTCTTGCTATCACCTGACTTCCGTCTTCATTGACTCTTCACTGATGCCTCTACCACTTGATCTTATCTCAGTGCCTGTATGTTTCATTTCTGTATACTCAATAAAGCCCGACTGTGAGTGAAATGTATATTAAAGTTGTTTCATTTCATTATCATAATAATAATAAATCGGCTATCAGTAAATAGCTACTTGGATGTTAGTTGACCTTTGTGCATTATGTACCGTGGAAAAATAAATATTATTAATAAAATAATATGTGATACAATGTGAAGGAAATTAAACACTGTGCGGCCCACCAGGAGCTGGAGTTTGATCCCCTGATACACAGGCGAATAAACTAGCACGAGAAAAACCAAACATATACTAGTCCCTTATCCCTAGCGAATCCCTTTGTGGCGTAATTATTTCTTGCTTGTTTTAAGCCAGTACAGCGTTGGCTTCCACCCCAGGCTTCCACCCCAGGCTTCCATCCCAGGCTTCCACCCCAGGTGTTGAAGCCTCTGACTTCAAAGATTCTTCAAAGTTTTCCCGAGACAAAATAAAACTCTTGCCTTCTTTTTTGTACGAACAAATGTTACTTAAAACAAATATCATGTTGTAAGTGCTGAATGGCCTACATGGGTTTAACGCTTCATGAATATTATTTTTTTTTGTTTGGGGGAGGTTGTCCATGTGATGTCCTTAATGAATGAGACTGCAAATAAACACTGGTCAAGCACAAGCACTCGTCACACACACTATAAATCAGCTTGCAGGAAACAGATTAGTGGCTAGATTACAAAATCAAGTCTAAAACGTCGACAAGAGTGACAGACTTGCATTTCCTCAAAGCAGGCAACATTAACTCATTGCAATTCTTCGGTAAAATTCGCTGGAGACTTGGCGCCACTCTTCGTTGCAGTCTGCCACATTTCCTGTCTCGCTAGAATTCTTAGCCTGAGTGTACCCATAAAAAAAATAGAAGGCGATTTTTTGCACTTCATTATATTTTTAAAACTCTCGAGGCCTCAGTAGCATTTTTTCTTACTTTTATTGGCGAGTTGCTGGGGTGGAAACCCTGTGGTTTAGCGCTTCTTTTGATTATAATAATAATATTGGCGAGTTACAAATAGAGAAACTGTGTTAATATTATTTATTTTGAGGGGAGATCACTTCAAGGTAAAGGGATCTTCATCCAGGGAATTAAGAGCTATCCTCCCCTTACACGGATCAAACTTGATTACCTCCTGAGGGTGGTTTCAGCACTGCCCTCTGAATACTCACGAGGCGCTATAACAAAATTATTATTAGTCATATACAAGCGTTAAACCCGTAGGGGTTATACACCGTCTGAGATTCAAGAGATAGCCAGTCTTCATCCGTTGAATCTACATTAAGCAGAAATTTCTAAATAAATGTATTACTACGATTCTACTTCTACTCGTCCTACTTGGAACACACATTTTTTTTCCGAAAAAAAAAAAAAATATATATTATGGGGTTGGAAAAAGTCGCAGCTTGACGTGAGCCACTATACAAGAGATGTCAGTTAACGATCCACTGCAGAATAATGGTTATCTCTCCGCTATATATCATCTCTGCTCTTGTACTCGCTCTCTCCCTAGTTTCCTTATTTTATACTTTTTTACCGACATATTTTTATCGTAAAATATCGACTTGTCTAATTTTATCCTCATCTGGTGTTCGTTATATTTCACAGTACCGTGAGCACTGACAGCAGCCACACCTGTTACCGCTCGACAATAAAGCCACTTGTTACAGCAAGGATTATGAAAATACTCTTATTAAAATGACTACGAAATTTACACACACAACCCGCACATATAAAAAGAGAGGAGCTTACGACGACGTTTCGGTCCGACTTGGACCATTTACAAAGTCACACTAACACACTTGAGCTTGAGCTTGAGCTTGATTGACCAGAGCGTCGGTAAGATGGGGAAGGAAGAAGGATGGGTAAGGATGGAAATTGGGAAATAGGTGGGGGGGAGAGGGGGAGGTTAGGGTTATAAAGGTAAGTGGCCTATCCACTTTGGCGCAACATAATAAGTGTGTGTGTATGTAGAGTAATAAATAAGTAAATTTTATGAGGAGGATATGCCTTCACCCCATCAGTTGCACACAGGTATACTACTGTATCACAGCATGACACTGAGTTGGCAGAATGCATACTATTTATAGTAAATTTTTTTTTTTTTTTGGGAAAGGCTGCCGCAAAAGGTGGTAGTTTCTGGGCATTCGGTGTTGATGGTGGTTAGCCCGGTACTGGAGGAGCAGTTTCAATAGGTGGTAGTTGTAGGGCTTTTGATGTTACTAACACACAGGACAGGTGGAAGGGGTATTTATAGGCAGGCAGGCAGACAGGGGAGGGCACAAGAAAGTGGTGGAGGGGTAATAATGGAGGTAGTATTGGTAGTGGTAGTAGTAGTAGTAGTAGTGGAGTCAGAACATCCGTGACTTAACCTGATTCCTTCCTCTTTTATCTCTTCCCCCTTCTCTTTCTCCTCTGGGTTTTCTTTTCTTTTGCCTTGTATTTGTCCTTCATTGCAGTGTTCCTTTCCTAGAATATGACTGACTCCACTACTACTACTCCACCACTTTATTGTGCCCTCCCCTGTCTGCCTGCTTATAAATACCCCTTCCACCTGTCCTGTGTGTTAGTGTGACTTTGTAAATGGTCCAAGTCGGACAGAAACGTCGTCGTAAGCTCCTCTCTTTTTATATGTGCGGGTTGTGTGTGTATTGTTCCAGTCACGGTATTGTGCCTTTTTTGTTATTTAACTACGAAATTATTAGTTACCACTAGGCTGCGAACCCACTACTTTTACCACTAAGCTACGAAGCCACTAATGCTACCGCTAGGCCATGAAGCCACTAGTATTTCTATTAAACTGCGAAGCTACTGTTCCCGCTAGGCTACTAACAATACGTTTCTTCCCAGCCAACCTCTTGTTCTTCCTTTCCAAGCTGCATAACCCTTGTGGTTTAGCGCTTCTTTTGATAATAATAATAATAATAATAATAATAATAATAATAATCTTCCTTTCCATGCACTACCATTCTCCAAGCGCTGTATGATCCTCTACTGATTCCCAATAATAATAAACATCAGACTGGAATAAAAAGGTACAATAAAATAAGTTAATGGTACGAGTCAGAGCGAACGTCTTCGTAAGTTCCATCCTCCTGTGTACTGGTTATTTGTCCACGTCACGTAAGTTTTAGCTTCACATACCGTGATTTCACTATCATCTTGCCCTCACCAAGACATAATCTTAACATCACCTAGACATAACCCTGCTCTCACTTGGGCAAGCTTGCCTCAACTAGATATAATACTGCCGTCGTACAGCTGTCGTATCTGAGCGCCTCTGCAAAGACAGTGATTATGTATGGGTGTGGTGAAAGTGTTGAATGATGATGAAAGTATTTTCTTTTTGGGGATTTTCTTTCTTTTTGGGTCACCCTGCCTCGGTGGGAGACGGCCCTCACCCAGACAAAATCTTGCCTCACCTGGATAGTCTTGACTTCACCCTTACATAATCTTGCCTCACCTGGATAGTCTTGACTTCACCCTTACATAATCTTGCCTCACCTGGACCTGGAAGGTGGAGGCATTGTTCTCGGGGGCATCTTCAGACCCCAGGTGAGTGTAGATCTGACGCACGAGACGCACTGAGGCAAACTCTGCGGGCACAAAACTTCCTACCTGGAAAACGTAGATATTTAGAGCTGTAAGCCCACAATGGTGTTATAAAGACACTGCATGGAAGACCCTTATACTTATACAAAGTTTAACCTCTTAGAGTGAAACGTTTAACATTTTGGGTGAAATGCTGCATATGTATCAGGTTATTTGCTATGTCTCGAAATAATGTCCGAAATCAGTCAGCAGCGAATGCAAGCAAAATGAGAGTAATGCTATTTATATCACCTTTGCTTAGCACGTTTTTGTGGTTTTTATTAACGTTAGGAATATTTATTAAACGTCATGTTAAAATTAACATCTGTCACGACCTTATTTTTTATTATCTTGTAATTGTTTTTTTTTTTCCATTTAACCAATCTGCAAAGAAAAAACTCAACAGTTCTTCTCCTTCCCTGACAATGTTGGTCTTCGGTACAAAGAGATATTTTTGGCAAGTTTAAATATATTGTCTTTTAAAACAAAGGGATGCCCAATAGAACCGAGTCTCTTCTCTAAAAGGGGATTTCTTTTGCACTTGCTTCAAAGAGGAAAACGGAGAGAGCTTACATGCCTATAAAAACAGGAGGTAATTGCCTATTGTTATGTAGAGAATTTGAAAGGATTCTTAACCTTTAAAGTAACTTGTATACAGCTACGAAAGAGTGGAATAAAAAAATTACAAAGGTGGGCTATATGAAGTGACCAGATGCTGCGTTCTGCATTTTTTTCCAGACTCATTTACCTCAGTTGCACCAGCTGCAATAAACCCGCAAAATGATGCATGGAGAGTTTAACCAGCAGCAATAAATCGTGAAAGTGTTGCAGTTAGAGTTGCACCACCAAGAACAGACCAACAAGGTGGTGAATTAAGTTACACCAAACAGCAATAAACAAGGTGTTGCAGTGAGAGTTGCAACAAGCAGGTGGATAACAGGTGGAATGGACGTGAGTGTAGGTGAGAATGTTTCAAGGCAGGTTACACCAGAAGCCAAGGTGGAGGAAGTTTTATTGAGTAGAGAGTTCGTACCTGCGCCAAGACCTGAATGAGGGCGATCTGACGAAGGTAGGTACTCTTGCCGCTCATGTTAGGTCCCGTCAACACAATCACTCTGTTCTCGGGGCTCAGGAACTATCACGGGGAGGAAAAAGAATATATAGTCAACGAAATAGTGCAATACCCCTTCGATAATAGCAGCAGACCCTTCAAGGGAGGTGCCTGGATGCCAGTGAAGGGCTCTTGATTTAGGGAAGTGGAACTATCCTCTAATTCCTTATATCAAGAGCCCATCCTCAACATCAAGGCATCCTTTTTGAAGGAACTAGTCACAACATTGATTGAACACCTGTAAATAATCAATAAAAGAAATATTAATCAATAGCAACAAAGTTGTAGATTTTTAGCTCAGAAACACGAGAATGACACTCACCGTGTTGTTTGGTACTGGTGGCACGGTAGAGAGCACATCGAGGATGGGGTGCTTGCCGGCACGGATGGCCAGGGTGTGAGAGAACTCTGGCCTGACCCAGGAGCCTAGTGCAGCGGCATGAGCGAGACTCACTACCAGATCCAGAGTGGCCAGGGCCTCCCCCAGTCCATGCAGCGCCCCCATACGGCCCCGGGCCTCTACCAGCATCTCCAAGACGATCCTAAAAGGATGAATAAAATCTTTTTAATAATCTACTAATTGTATAAGCGAACCTGGGAACTCAGAATCCTAATAATACAAGTACCCTGAACCTATTATTTTATTAAACAAAAATTGTATACATCAGCATTATGCTGCTATCCTATTTTATGGGTTTAGCGCTTAGTATGATTATAATAATTATAAGGCTATCCTATTCTATATGATGGTTACACGGCAGGAACAAAGCTATGTTTTCCTGTCAAAGTCCATCACGCAGGATGAGGCTCATACAAGGTGTTGAACTGTCAGCCTGAGCTGGGAGACTTCAGTACAGCAATGAGTATTTCGTCAAATACTCCAGCAAGCGTTCATCAGCTACAGGAGCTAGCTTCAAAGATTTCGTTCCGGCATAACTGGAGTTGCTATCACTTAAGAATTGCCATCTCTCATGACAGTCTACCCCATAACACAGAAGAAATTGAATTTTTGAAGATTTCTCAATCATCCCAGAGCAAGGGCAACAGAAATTATATATAGGAGACAGAGAGGCGGGGAAGGGGAGTCCCCAGCTGAAGTTAGTTTGTTTTCTTTATCACACATGTGATACAGTCCCTGAGGAAGCATGCTGATGGTTTGAACGATCTATAGAGGCAACACCGCGCTGTAACACAGAAGACCAGTGCTGTAACACAGATGACCAGTGCGGTAACACAGATGACCAGTGCAGTAACACAAGACCAGTGCAGTAACACAGAAGACCAGTGCAGTAACACAGAAGACCAGTGCAGTAACACAGAAGACCAGTGCAGTAACACAGAAGACCAGTGCAGTAACACAGAAGACCAGTGCAGTAACACAGAAGACCAGTGCAGTAACACAGATGACCAGTGCAGTAACACAGAAGACCAGTACAGTAACACAGATGACCAGTGCAGTAACACAGAAGACCAGTGCAGTAACACAGAAGACCAGTGCTGTAACACAGAAGACCAGTGCTGTAACACAGAAGACCAGTGCTGTAACACAGAAGACCAGTGCAGTAACACAGATGACCAGTGCAGTAACACAGAAGACCAGTGCAGTAACACAGAAGACCAGTACAGTAACACAGAAGACCAGTACAGTAACACAGAAGACCAGTGCTGTAACACAGAAGACCAGTGCAGTAACACAGAAGACCAGTACAGTAACACAGAAGACCAGTGCAGTAACACAGAAGACCAGTACAGTAACACAGAAGACCAGTACAGTAACACAGAAGACCAGTGCTGTAACACAGAAGACCAGTGCAGTAACACAGAAGACCAGTACAGTAACACAGAAGACCAGTGCTGTAACACAGAAGACCAGTGCAGTAACACAGAAGACCAGTACAGTAACACAGAAAACCAGTACAGTAACACAGAAGACCAGTACAGTAACACAGAAGACCAGTACAGTAACACAGAAGACCAGTGCAGTAACACAGAAGACCAGTACAGTAACACAGAAGACCAGTACAGTAACACAGAAGACCAGTGCAGTAACACAGATGACCAGTGCAGTAACACAGAAAACCAGTACAGTAACACAGAAGACCAGTACAGTAACACAGAAGACCAGTACAGTAACACAGAAGACCAGTGCTGTAACACAGAAGACCAGTGCAGTAACACAGAAGACCAGTACAGTAACACAGAAGACCAGTGCAGTAACACAGATGACCAGTGCAGTAACACAGAAGACCAGTGCAGTAACACAGAAGACCAGTACAGTAACACAGAAGACCAGTGCAGTAACACAGAAGACCAGTGCTGTAACACAGAAGACCAGTGCAGTAACACAGAAGACCAGTACAGTAACACAGAAGACCAGTGCAGTAACACAGATGACCAGTGCAGTAACACAGAAGACCAGTGCAGTAACACAGAAGACCAGTACAGTAACACAGAAGACCAGTGCTGTAACACAGAAGACCAGTGCAGTAACACAGAAGACCAGTACAGTAACACAGAAGACCAGTGCTGTAACACAGAAGACCAGTGCAGTAACACAGAAGACCAGTACAGTAACACAGAAGACCAGTACAGTAACACAGAAGACCAGTACAGTAACACAGAAGACCAGTACAGTAACACAGAAGACCAGTGCAGTAACACAGAAGACCAGTACAGTAACACAGAAGACCAGTACAGTAACACAGAAGACCAGTGCTGTAACACAGAAGACCAGTGCAGTAACACAGAAGACCAGTACAGTAACACAGAAGACCAGTGCAGTAACACAGATGACCAGTGCAGTAACACAGAAGACCAGTACAGTAACACGAAGACCAGTGCTGTAACACAGAAGACCAGTGCAGTAACACAGAAGACCAGTACAGTAACACAGAAGACCAGTACAGTAACACAGAAGACCAGTGCAGTAACACAGATGACCAGTGCAGTAGCACAGAAGACCAGTACAGTAACACAGAAGACCAGTACAGTAACACAGAAGACCAGTGCAGTAACACAGAAGACCAGTACAGTAACACAGAAGACCAGTGCAGTAACACAGAAGACCAGTGCAGTAACACAGAAGACCAGTACAGTAACACAGAAGACCAGTGCAGTAACACAGATGACCAGTGCAGTAGCACAGAAGATCAGTACAGTATCACAGAAGACCTAACCCTTGTGGTTTAGCGCTTCTTTTGATTATAATAATAATAATATAGAGGCAACAACTCAAAATGAATGTGATTCCATTAATTCAGAATAACGGATAGTAAGAGACGAAATTCTCCAAATTTCGTTTAAGTTATTACGGAAGCACTGAGTGAGCATTAGCAAAAGACGTCAAATCAGGAAGGTATAGAAAGCAGATACTACAAGTCTTTCAACGGGTGAACTTGTGTTAATAGAATTCCAAGTTGTTCAATACTGTCATAAACATTGATTATGAATCTCATTTGGATTCGAATCCGGAACTGTAAGACCCAAGACCCTTACAACACCTTTACAATCCAAGACTGAAACCAAGTTATGAAGTCCCTACTACGTCTCAAGACTGAAAAGAATATACAGATATTATTGAGAGCGTGCTACAGGCAAGGGAGGAAAATAAAGGAAGCAGATGGATGTCCGACAAATGAGAGAAAAATGGAATGTTATCGAAACGAGCTAACACGAAGAAAAGTGTGATAAAATAAGCATTAGGAGAGATCAAATCAGAAGTTGATGGCGAGGAAGAGTCGAACACAGAACAGATGCGGAAAGAATAACAGATGGAAGCAATAAACCCCAGGGCTGCTTAATGAAATTGGTTTGGGAACTCAGACACCGAAAATTGTTTCCGTGATGAGGCTCAATATATTTCAGAGGAAGAGGATCAAGGCATGGCATTAGAATAACGCTGGCGAGGGAGGCAGAGAGGTAAGTCGATGGGCATGAAAAAGAAGAGAAACATATTTTATTGGAGTTATTAACCCCGAAGAGATACAATAAGCAGTTTCTCTATCGGAGAATATCTGATCTAGACTTTCGTCAGTCAGTATTAATAATGGTCAGACATTTACGCTTCGTTAAGAGCCATATTTCTGACTTTCTCATGTTGGGTAAAATTGCAATAACACGCAACGATGACGGGAAAAAACGAACAGAATACAAACTGACAAAAACAAGCGACATTGAAAAAATAGACACGTGCAACACCTGCTACACATTTGTCTAATGTCTGTGCAACGCTTGTTGCACAGACACTTCTTAGTAGAGGAACTGATCATCACGTCTACTGTCTCCATAAATCACTTCTGTATTAAAATGAAAAAATAATTGGCTGGCGAAACGTCTTCAAATAAAGATACCCAGGCGTTGCACCTATGTCCAAGTCCTCATTAATATATTCATGGGGAAGCGCTAAAGAAGTAGGAGTCATACAGGAAATGGAGGACAGGTCCAATTGCTTGCATTAGTGATCTGGAACACACACACACACGAACTATCTATGTGATTGCTCCCTTAACTGTGACATCGAAGGCCGGGAAGTGTTGTTATCGTAAACAAAATTGATGGTACCGTAATACAGAGGAGTACTAGAATTAACAATTAAGCTCTCAAGCTTGTGGAAACTACGACCACATACAATAACTGACTCTCGTTCCTTATTACTTGCTCTAAATAGCCTGAGATCTGAATGTAGCATGCCTGTGTATGAATTGGCTAAGCAAGCATTAAATAAAGAAAATGTTGAGTATAATTTTTTCAAACAAAGTTTACAAAACATTGTCAAAAAGGAACTAGCAAACGAGAACAGTACACGTAATGAAACGTGTAAAGTTAAACATACCTATTGAGAAAGTAACAAGGTTAGTACATCGGAAGATGTTTCTGCTAGACTTAGGCTAGTCTAGGCTAGACTAGAAGTATCTCTCTGCCAGTACAATTTGTATGGAGACTTCAGTAACAAAATGCATATTGTGTACACAGAGAGGACCATACACCGGGACATTATATTTTAGTGTCCAAATAGTATATAACCTTTCATATACACCTCCATGCAAACCTTAAAGCATATGGCAAAACACCTCATTGTTTATGATAAGATATCTGAAATCTTGGTTGGATCAACATTTTTCCATCGACTAGAATCACTAGATGAATGAACTGTTTTTAGAGGAGACTGCAACACAATTATGAGTAATGTTTTTTGGTGGTAAGAAGATGTCACTTTTGAGACTGTATTCCATACTGTATTGTATACGAAGTAATTGTAAAATATGAACTGACTAATATTTCTTTCCAGTTATGTAACAATGCCAAGTGGAGTCTGATCAAGATCCACTGTGTCCTCTAATAATGTTTTCTTGAGCTTCTGCTCACTGGATGAGCTACGAGCGCACACAATAAACTAGCCGCTCTGGCGGCACAATTATAAACTCCGTGCATTAAGAGCCCCTCACTATTATGGTTAAAATACAAAAAAAAATGTGTACTGACTATATAAAACATGACGAGGAAGAGAGTCACAAAGAACTTTCAGAGAGAGGAAGGCAAGTAGTATGCTCACATTACTCGTGACGAAGGGAGAGACGGAGGATACTAACACGTTACTCATAATAAGGATCTCCCTGAGGGTGTCCCGAGAGCGCTGGTCCAGCTGGTACAGGTGTTCAGTAGTACAGGTGAGGCTCCCCCGCCCGCGTTGTACCTACAACAGTACAGAACACGGTAGCACAACACAATATCACCACACATCATGCATCCAATTTTGTTCAATAAAGAAATATACAGTACCACAACACATGTATACATACTGACTCTCTCTCTCTCTCTCTCTCTCTCTCTCTCTCTCTCTCTCTCTCTCTCTCTCTCTCTCTCTCTCTCTCTCACTCTCTCTTTCTACTCTCGAATACACTGAATAAACCTCTTACATACAGTGACCCACTCTGAGATAAAAGCAGCCAAAGTGTTTACGGAAAGTGTCAGGTGCTCCTCAGCCAGACGGAGTTTGGTAAAGTTGTCAAAGGAGAAAAAAGGGTTAGGGTGACGAGGTTCAATGTGCAGAGTGCGTGGAGTGTGTGATGCGTGGGTAGTGGTGTGTGGGGAATGTAGTATGGGTGTGGATAAGTAGAACAAACTCCCAGGTAGCGTCACTGGGACAAAAGCTTTGGGTAACTGCAAATATAAGTTGGACGGATACATGCATGGGTATGGGTATGAGTCAGACCTGCCTAGCAAGAGCCAGTAAGCCAGTAGGCCTTCGTTCCTATGTTTTTGTGAGTGTTGAGAGTGTAGTGTGGAATGTTTTTGTGTGGGATGGAGAGAATGGGGTTCAACATATCCTCATTTCACTACGTTCATTTACCAACGTTAAATTCTCAATTAACCTACAAACACTATTTTCTTCAAACTGGTTAAGTTACAAATTCCTATAAGACATGTATTTAATCCAAAATATGTAGAGCCAGGAAAGCCTACCATAAGGAATTCAGTAACAATACTAACACCCATATATTTCACAACTTTATACCCGAGTGGATATTGTGGATACAGTCAACTCTCTTATTAAGCTCCTCTAAATAGTGTAATTTTTTGTAAATGTGACCGAAAAAGTACATTAAAAACTGAACAGCGATTACTATAAAGCCTTTCCACACACTGTTCAATTTTGGATGTAGTATTTAAATCGTATTTACCCCCAAAAAAAAAAATCGCACTATAGAGGAGCTTTATAATATAGCTATAATTTACACTATTTTGAAGTACATGACTAAAGTTAAGAATGCGTGTATCAAAAATAAAACCAAAGAAGGTAGCTATGAAAATTTTGCATTCCTTGCAAAAATTGCGATGAAATTTATAATGATTAGAGAGCGAACCGTCTATAAAAGGCTTCTTCAAAGAGTAAGGAAGCCTTGATGCAGGTGAAGGGCTCTTGATTCACTGAAGTTTAGCTACCATCCCATTACTGGGATCAAAGGTGATTACCTCTCAGTCCACAGGCATTATATGACCTCTTCGAGTTTTGCGCCTTCTTATTAATACAATAATAATAATAATAATAAAATACCCCTTACTATCCATATTTATAAGAGGTGTTCAAGTGGTTCACAATACATGGTAAGGTCAGGTACATGTTAGACTCAACGAAGATCAGTCTTCCCTCTTTACGATGCTGAGTCGCTGAACAACTCAGTCTTGATAAAAGATGGTCAATCCCTAAACAAAAGCGTTTCGTCAAAAAAGATGTCATAGTGTTTCACGTGTCTTACTTATGAACTTGTTGTTAATATATAACATTTATAATAAGATGCTTTTATGTTGCCATGAAGTGATAGCAGAAGTTACCATTTTGTCCTAGGCACATGTCGATTAGACACTAGGCCTGTTGTATGTATGTGTGTGTGTGTAACGAAACACTTCGAAATGTTTCGGCCCCGCCGGGAACTGAACCCGGGCCCTCCGTGCGTGAAGCAAGAGCGCTAGCCACCATGCCATCGGGGTCTGTAAAAGTGGTGCTGTATCTGTGGATATTGGTAAGAGTCCTAAGTGGGGCATACTGTTATAGGCTTGTATCCCCCCCACGAAATAATGGCCACGGCCGGACATATTAATTTCATTTGCAAGCACTTAACTCATTGAGAGTTATACAGCGCCAGGAGTACGGGAAGGGTAAGGAATAATCAGGGTTAATCCGAGAAAAAGAAACGTAGCAATACAATTCATGTACATACAATAATCTAACAAATTAGACATGTGGAACACGTTTCTAATTCATCAACTTGTCGGTTCTTTACAATAATTTGACGAATTTTGTAGCGTCATGTATGAACTCTTAGTAATATTTTGCTCTCTTGCAGCCTAGTCAATATGTTTAAAAATAAATTTCTGAAGATTGTGGTGAAACCAGTGAGAATTTATGGGTTTTGGCTTGCTTGAGCACCGACCAGGTGGCACTGGGATGGAGGTGCGTGAAGGCGCTGCAAAGCAAGCGCAAGCAGCTTACCCGATGATGTAGCGTAAGCTTTAAAGCTGATGGCCTCGCATCGGCCACTTTTATAATACTGATACGACCAGTTATATCCGGCCACTCTCACGAAAAAGCCAGGCCACAGAGAGTATTTAGAATTTACTTCAGCCACCTACAACTTAACATAGCGGTTACTAACTCAATCTCACCTTCATGAATACTTTACCTTTCACTTACCTGGATGTACATTTATATTTTCAAACTCACTGTGATGAATACTTCAGGCTGCAGACTCACCGGGATGAATATCTGAACCTTCAAACTCACACTGGTGAATACTTGTTTTATTCATTATGTTCATGCGGTATGGCTAAACTCAAGAGGGTCAGACAACGCCTAGGGAATGGGAGGTAATCAAGTCTGATCCGGTGAGAGGGAGGGTGACACTAATCACTTGGATCAAAGCCCTTCACTCGCATTTAGGATTCTAGGACACCCCCCCCCCCTTTCTCCCTATGAAGAAGCTCAGCCTTGAGACTCACCTGGATGAAGGCTTTGGGAATGCGAGGAGGTGGACCTCGCTTAGTGACAGGGATGGTAATGTGGAAGCCTCTGGCAGCGTTGTGTCCCACACGTGCACACACACCGTGCTCACGACCCACAGCCTCCACGTGTTCTGTCGTGCAAACACCAGAAACTATGTAACCATACTTCATATTTCAAAATGAGGTAATGAATATACTCTTAAAACTAACTTCACACCTTCCCACAAATCTAAAACAAACTAGACGTTTCGGTCTGTCCTGTGCCATTATCAAGTCGTGACTTGGTACAATTCGGACCGAAACAACGTCTGGTTTACATTTCAAATTTATAGGATACTTTTGACTTGTTCCAGCTACGGTATTGTGACTTTCATTCTTCTAGAAATTTACGCTCTTAGTTTCACCGGGCTATTTCTCTGCGGGGAAAAACGAGCTTTCTACTTTTGCACTTTTGTTAAAATAATTTGTTTGTGCAAGACGGTGTTTGTGCGATGCATACTTATACCAGCATCCATCTCAACATACATATTTTACACAGCAAATATAAAAAGCTGTAACAAAGGACTCTTGCTGAACGGAAGACATGTATAACTGTTTACGTATGAATAATAACGTGATCAGACGAACAAACATATCATCCCTGCCCCTACTGGCTGATCTTTCAGTCTAACAGAGCTTCCCATTATTCCTCTCTCTCTCTCTCTCTGTTTCTGTCTCTCCTTCCCAGAACTCCATTGTTCACATTTCCTTCCAGACAAAGAAAAAGGAAGGAAAGGCATGGGTTGCGTCTTACCAGTGATGTCGTCTATAATTTCAGAGTAGATCTTGCGAGCAACATCGAGTAGGCCATTGACTTGGCTCTTGATGGCGTAGCATCGCTGAGTCCTCATGGCAGCAGCGCCCTTCACCAGACGAGCATCTTCGTGTAGCACTTCCCGTAGCACCTCCAGCAGGTCGCCCAGTCCCCTGCTCCTCAACGTCTGAGGGAGACAACATTACCAGGTTACCAGCTCTCCTGTTATTCTAGCCTTGCCTTATTCTGCTATAATTCTGGGGAATTATAGCAGTAAATTTAAACCTCACAAGCGTTAACTATTGTTTCCGTCATCGTGAAACATACTTTCGTGACCATGCATGAATGCGAGAGTTCAAAAGCGCACACACTAGTGCACACAAGAACACTTACCTATGCACGAACACGCCCCAACATACACACGAAGAAGCTTTATTACAGATCATAACTAAATCTCACTTTCAAAATAAGTAAAAATAAAACAGACGCTACTGGCTTAATACACTTCACCATAAGAGTTCACCATCGGGTACGAAAAACTTGTGCTTGGCCTCTATCAAAAATGCTTCTTCAATCACTCCAGCTTCCTACCTGACAGACTCTCTCAACACAGCGGAAAACTTTACGTGGCCTCATCCATTACAAGTCCATCAGCTAACTACATGCTGGCCGACCCTTCCTTTCCTCCAAGGGATGACTTTCACCTCGAAGAATTTTTTGTCCCCTGATATAACCAAAAGCTGTTCTTCCTCTTCATGTTCATCCTCTCTAGTACTCTCCTCAATAACTGAGTACAGTTAGAGTGTGTGCGTGTGTCGCGACGGCAGACGGTTTCTTCATTTAATGACATATGGTTATATCAGACGAAGGTTCACGTCAAATGAAGGAAAAATATTTGTTTAAGTGTGCGCTTCAAGCCCGGATTCCTTCGTTCCTGCTACAAGACAATTACAAAGCAGACACACACCAGATTCACGGCAGACACACAGCAAGCTCAAAGCAGACACATGGCAAACTCAGGGCAAACACAGTAGCGAAAACTCCATGAGTTAATGATCCTTCGCCTGAAAATTCATCACCTTGCTGATTGATCACCCGCCGGCACACACCAATCAACCTTTCGGAAAGATATAACCCACAATTTTTTATGGGGGTGATTATAATGCAGATAAATTCCATTATAACTTGCAAACAAATGAGGTTACGAGATTTTTTTCAAGTTTATTTCTTGTGAAAAGACTACGACAGAGAAAGTGAGCGTGAGAGAGCGAGGAAGGAGCAGGGAAGACTCACCTCCCTGAGTGAGAGCAACAGTGGGTCGATCACGTCATGGAGGGCTGTAGCTAAGGGATCCAGCAGCTCCAAGGTGTTCTTCAGCGCTATAACGTAGTTAAGGCGCAGCTCACACCGCTGCTCCGTGTCCTGAATAACAAGAGTTGTGTCAGGGCTGATAAGAGTCGCTAGCCTCAGTAGTGAGTCTCTGGCGACAGTAGTTGGATAGATTCCGTAACGACAGCAAATTTCAGCCCAAATGGTTGACACATCTATGACGATATCAACTCCATAGTCGGCTGGTGCAAAAGCTAGCCATCACTCCTTTAACATAAGAACATAAGAACATAAGAAAGAAGGAACACTGCAGCAGGCCTACTGGCCCATGCGAGGCAGGTCCAAATCTCCAACGGCTTAAGCCAATGCCCCGACCCAGCCAGGTCAGGTTACATTCACTTAAGGAAGGAGCACTGCATCTGACCTAGTAGCACAACCTAGTCAGGACCAATTCACACCCAACCGCACCCACTCATATAATTGTCCAGCCGACCACCTGGTCAGGTCACTTCCACTTAAGGAATTAGTACAGGTCAGGTTACATTCACTTAAGGAAGGAGCACTGCATCTGACCTAGTACAAGCTCACACCCATCCACACCCACTCATGTATTTATCTAACCTATTTTTAAAACTACACAACGTCTTAGCATCTATGACGGTACTCGGGAGTTTGTTCCACTCATCCACAACTCTATTACCAAACCAGTGCTTTCCTATATCCTTCCTGAATCTGAACTTTTCCAACTTGAAACCATTGCTGCGAGTCCTGTCTTGGTTGGATATTTTCAGCACGCTATTTACATCCCCTTTTTTTATTCCTGTTTTCCATTTGTACACCTCAATCATATCCCCCCTAATTCTACGCCTTTCTAGAGAGTGCAGATTCAGGGCCCTCAGTCTATCCTCATAGGGAAGATTTCTGATACATGGGATCAACTTTGTCATCCTCCTCTGTACGTTTTCCAGTGCATTTATATTCATTCTGTAATACGGTGACCAGAACTGTGCAGCATAATCTAAATGAGGCCTAACCAAAGATATATAGAGTTGAAGAACAACCTGAGGACTTCTGTTATTTATACTTCTTGATATGAAGCCAAGGATTCTGTTAGCTTTATTGCGAACACTTATGCACTGTTGTCTAGGCTTCAGATTACTACTAACCAGAACTCCTAAATCCTTCTCGCAATTACAAGTAATAAGATCTATATTATTCAGCTTATATGTGGCATGGTTATTGTCCTGCCCAACATTTAGAACTTTGCATTTGTTTACATTAAACTGCATCTGCCACTTCTCCGACCACTGCATCAGTCTATTCAAATCATCCTGGAGTGCTCTAATGTCCTCGTTTGAATGAATTGGACGGCCTATTTTGGTGTCATCAGCAAATTTACTTATGCTACTATTTATTCCCTCATCTATGTCGTTTATGTAAATTGTAAACAACAGGGGCCCAAAACTGACCCCTGTGGAACACCGCTTGAGACACGCCCCCATTCTGATTTCTCTCCATTTATGCAAACTCTCTGCCGCCTATTAGTCAACCATGCCTCTACCCAGGAAAAATTTCTCCTCCTATTCCGTGTGCCTTAAGTTTCCTCAGTAGCCTCTGATGTGGAACTTTATCGAAAGCCTTACTGAAGTCCATATACACAATATCATATTCATTACCATGATCTACTTCCTCAAACACCTTAGTGAAAAAGTTAGTAAATTCGTAAGACATGAACGCCCCTTTGTAAAACCGTGTTGAGATTCATTAATCAATTTATGCTTTTCAAGATGGCTACGAATTGCCTCGGCAATTATTGATTCCATAAATTTACCAACTATGGAGGTAAGGCTTATTGGTCTATAGTTCGAAGCTAAGGACCTGTCACCTGCCTTGTAAATAGGTATTACATTTGCCCTTTTCCACTTGTCTGGCACTATGCCAGTTTGTAGTGATATATTGAAAAGATTTGCCAAAGGTTTGCTAAGTTCCTCTTTACATTCCTTTAAAACTCTTGCAAACAGTTCATCAGGGCCTGGGGATTTGTTAGGTTTTAATTTCTCTATTTGTCTGAGGACCATGTCACTAGTTACCCCAATCGAGCATAGTCTGTTATCTTCCAGTTCTACATAATTTATTATTTCTGGAATTCTGCTAGTATCTTCCTGAGTAAAAACTGAGAGGAAGTAAGTATTGAAAATTTCACACATATCCTTATCACTGTCCGTGATCTGTCCTGAGTTACTCTTAAGTGGGCCTATCTTGTCCCTAATCTTACTTCTGTATACCTGAAAGAACCCTTTTGGGTTAGTCTTCGAATCCCTTGGACCTTAGCCTCATAATCCCTTTTTGCTTTTCTTATTCCTTTTTTTTTTCTCTCTTTAATTGAAAATATTGATTTCTTATCTGTCCATCCCCTCTTTTGATACGCCTATATATGCCTCTCTTTGACCAATGAGATGTTTTAATCTATTGTTCATCCATTTAGGATCATTTTTGTTAGATCTAATTTCCCTACTTGGAACAAAAGTTGTCTGGGCAGCTAGAACTATGCTCTGAAAAACGTCATATTGGCAACCAAACCACCTACCTGACCCATAGTCAGGTCATCCCAATTAGCCCACCTAGGTAATTTCTCAGCCCCATGAAGTCGGCTACACGAAAGTCTGGAACTGAGACTTGATTGCAGTTACCTGGGTAATTCCATGATATATTAAAACTAAGTGATTTGTGATCGCTTTCCCAAGCTCTTCAGTAACCTCAAGATTATTAATTAGTGATTCTTTGTTAGCAAGAACCAAATCAAGCAAGTTGCTACCTCTAGTTGGTTCTGTCACAAACTGTTTTAAAAACAATCCTGAACCGTATCAAGAAAGTCACTAGACTCAAGATTACCTGTCACATTGTTCCAATCAATGTGTCTAAAGTTAAAATCTCCCATTAACACAACATTTTCATATCTAGACGCCTTATGAATTTCGTCCCATAGCAGCTTACTGCGCTCCCTATCCAGGCTTGGGGGTCTGTAAATCACACCCAAAATTAATTTTTCACGACCCTCGAGAAACTGTAGCCAAACAGATTCTGTGTCAGCTGTTTCTAATCTTATATCTTGTCTAACACAACAATTTAAATTATCTCTGACATACATCGCCACTCCACCACCCTTCCTGTTGACCCTATCAGTGTGGAATAGTTTGTAACCCTGAATGTTGCACTCGGAAGGCATTTCTCTATCTTTCAGGTTGAACCAGGTCTCTGTTATAGCAATAATATCTATATTACCTGCACTTGCAAGTAATCTTAGCTCATCTATCTTATTTCTTAGACTCCTACTATTTGTATAGTAAACCTCAAGGAGCTAGTCACTCGTTGCCCTCTACTATCTCTCTTTGTTTGTTGATCAATTGTTTTGCATTTACAAACAACTTTATTTTGAATCTTATCTTTTAAACATAACCCTGGGGTATCCTGGAAATATCTGCTGTTTCCAGGCCTAATACCACAGCCTGATTGTTTCCCACAAACACCCATACCTCTATAATCTATCAGTTTAAAGTCCTAGACAAGTCTCCAATGACCCCTCAATCGAATTGGCTAATGCAACCACTCCAGCCCCAGAGAGATGAACCCCATCCCTTGCATACATATCACGTTTGCCATAGAATTTGTCCCAGTTATCAATGAATGGAATTGCAAGTTCCTTGCAGTACCTGTCTAGCCAGCAATTTATACCAATTGCCCTAGACATCCATTCATTGCCCACTCCTTCTAGGCAAAATGCTACATATGATTGGGATACCTCCCTTAGACCTAACGACTTCTATGGCTGACCTATACTTATCTAGTAGCTCCTGTCTTCTGCCCTTCCCAATGTCATTACCACCAGCACTAAGACAGATAATAGGCTTGTTCCCATTACCTGACATAATATTATCCAACCTGCTGACTATGTCACCAATACCAGCTCCTGGGAGGCACACCCTCTGTCTGACCTTCCTGTCTCTGTTACAAAAGGCACGGTCCATATATCTTACCTGAGAGTCTCCCACAATCAGAATATTCTTACCTTGATTAGCAGGGGAGTCAGTGGTACCTTTAACCTCACTGACCACTGAAGTACACTCGTCCTGGAGAACAGAGAATCGATTTCCTACCTTCACATCTTCACTATTAACCTTCTTTATCTTCCTTCTTCCTGAATTGTGAACCACTTGCCACTTAAAGCGGCTGCCACTTTCACTGTTGGTAACCATTTCCTCCTTACCAGCTCCAACCATCTCACACACACTCCCACACCCATCTAGGCGAAGCTTCAGCCTCCTATTTTCCTCCTGAAGTAGTAGAACCTCCTTCTTCAACACTTCAACCTGAGATTCTAAAACACTGCAGTGAGCCATGTGCTCGGTATCACCCCACGCTAATTCCCAGACAGCTTAGGACAGGTATGACCACACGTGACCACTGACCTCAATCTTCCTACTGCAGCAAATCCCTAAAAAAATTGTAAAATGCTACAAACCTTAGTTACAACGTGTATTTATATCACACTTTACAATGTCTTTCCTCCCTTGGAGTTGTTGCTCTAACGTCTCACTTGTATGGGGGTGCCTAAATGAATCTTGGTTACCTCCAACTCTTCATTTTCCATCTAATACAACCAACCTTATTGTAATTTTGTACAGATTCACAACTTTTATAACATTACCGGTTCATCGTCAATATTTAAATGAGATGGTATCTTTATAAATTTCATAAGTATTTTGCCATTTCGAACATATTTTCCATTTCTTTTGTCTTCCACAGTATTTTTAATGATATTTCGGTAGTTTAAACTGAATACGATTGACTATGCACTGAAAATAGAAGAGAGTCTATCCTTGATAAGAACCTCAATGACCAATTTTAGGGCAACTAATTCAGCTTGGGTTTACCTTCCTGAACTCTAGCATATTTTTCAAGATGTCTGACAATTTTTTTGGTTTCTAACTACAGTAACACTGTTTTCATGATCTAGTTTTATTATAGGTGGAAGAAACTACACATCTGCAAGCCTATTTATTAGCAAACATCATTAGGAAAAAATTAAAAATCAACCAGAATACATAAGTGGTACTCCAAAATGCTGTTTTTTTTCTATTTTGTTCATTTATTTAATTTCAGCTGTCTTTCAATGTAACTAGCGTGGGTGGAGACAACGGTCTACGGGATATGACATGCCCCGTGACGCCAGATGTAAACAGCAGTTTATTTTGTTATTGTCAGGTACCTATACGAATTTACGTCCTAACCTAGCATAAGTTACTTTTTTGGTGGCGCTTTAGATCGGGCAGGAATCACTATACTAAAGTGTTGGGTGATGAGCTACACCCAGATCCAGAATAGATTAATACAAACCTAATGACAAGAAATTTCATTTGGTAGAATACAACTCTGTGGTTAATACAGTAAATATGTGAACACACGAATAAAACTAGGTTCGGGTGCCCTTCTGTAACCAGAGTGGAAATTGATGCTCATGTTTTCTGGCACTGAAATTTATGAGTCAAGGTGTGAGTAATGATGCCTCAATTATTGGAAAACAATTACACGATCACATGGGATATAAGATAAAGAAGATATACACAGACAGATGAGTGTGTAACGTGGGGAGATACAGAGTATTGCTGAGTGTGACGACCAGGAGAAATACCTTAACACAAAATAAACTACATCTATAATCACTAAACTCCAAACACTAAAATTCTAAACACTAACCTACTAAACACTAGACGTGAGGGAACTCACCTCTTTAGGGACCTGCACACACATTGATAGCAGCCAGTCCACGTCAGGGAAGCGACCCAGGATCGACTGAAACCAACACGCCTTTTACTGATTTTAATAAACCATCTTTATTGAGAAAGTAACAAAATTAATAAGAGTAAATTTGTCTATATTTTATCCACATATGTGTATATATATATATATATATATATATATATATATATATATATATATATATATATATATATATATTATATATATATATATATATATATATATAATTTATTTTATTTATTAACACATCGGCCGATTCCCACCAAGGCAGGGTGGCCCGAAAAAGAAAAAAATTATCATCATTCACTCCATCACTGTCTTGCCAAAGGGGTGCTTTACACTACAGTTATAAAACTGCAACATTAACACCCCTCCTTCAGAGTGCAGACACTGTACTTCCCATCTCCAGGACTCAAGTCCGGCCTGCCGGTTTCCCTGAATCCCTTCATATATGTTACTTTGCTCACACTCCAACAGCACGTCAAGTATTAAAAACCATTTGTCTCCAGTCACTCCTATCAAATACGCTCACACATGCTTGCTGGAAGTCCAAGCCCTGCACACAAACCTCCTTTACCCCTCCCTCCAACCTTTCCTAGGCCGACCCCTACCCCGCCTTCCCTCCACTACAGATTTATACACTCTCGAAGTCATTCTGTATCGTTCCATTCTCTCTACATGTCCAAACCACCTCAACAACCCCTCCTCAGCTCTCTGGATAATAGTTTTTGTAATCCCGCACCTCCTCCTAATTTCCAAACTCCAAATTCTCTGCATTATATTCACACAACACATTGACCTTAGACATGACATCTCCACTGCCTCCAGCCTTCTCATCATTGCAACATTCATCACCCATGCTTCACACCCATATAAGAGTGTTGGTATAACTATACTCTCATACATTCCCCTCTTTACTTCCATGGACAAAGTTCTTTGTCTCCACAGACTCCGAAGTGCTCCACTCACCCTTTTCCCCTCATCAATTCTATGATTCTCCTCATCCTTCATAGACCCATCTGCTGACATGTCCACTCCCAAATATCTGAATACATTCACCTCCTCCATACTCTCTCCCTCCAATCTGATATCCAATCTTTCGTCACCTAATCTTTTTGTTATCCTCATCACCTTACTCTTTCCTATATTCACTTTCAATTTTCTTCTTTTACACACCCTACCAAATTCATCCACCAACCTCTGTAACTTCTCTTCAGAATCTACCAAAAGCACAGTGTCATCAGCAAAAAGCAACTGTGACAACTCCCACTTTGTATTTGATTCTTTATCTTTTAACCCCACACCTCTTGCCAAGACCCTCGCATTCACTTCTCTTACAACCCCATCTATAAATATATTGAACAACCACGGTGACATCACACATCCTTGTCTAAGGCCCACTTTTACTGGGAAATAGTCCCCCTCCCTCCAACACACTCTAACCTGAGCCTCACTATCCTCATAAAAACTCTTCACTGCTTTCAGTAACCTACCTCCTATCCCATACACCTGCAACATCTGCCACATTGCCCCCTATCCACCCTATCATACGCCTTTTCCAAATCCATAAATGCCACAAAACCTCTTTACCCTTATCCAAATACTGTTCACCTATATGTTTCACTGTAAACACTTGGTCTACACACCCACTACCTTTCCTAAAGCCCCTTGTTCATCTGCTATCCTGCTTTCTGTCTTACTCTTAATTCTTTCAATAATAACTCTACCATACACTTTACCAGGTACACTCAACAGACTTATTCCCCTATAATTTTTGCACTCTCTTTTGTCCCCTTTGCCTTTATACAAAGAAACAATACACGCTCTCTGCCAATCCCTAGGTACCTTACCCTCTTCCATACATTTATTAAATAATAGCACCAACCACTCCAAAACTATATCCCCACCTGCTTTTAACATATCTATCTTACATTGCATGCCCAGCCCTGGTTGTGTGCGGGTGCTCGTGGTGTCCTCTGGTGGCGTATCGTGAAATTTTATTTTCACTGTCATGGAGGCCGGTTACAGGAGGAGAGTTAACACCATTGGAATTGAGGTTCTACAGGAGCGGTGTACCCATCCAATGTGGATGTTGTTCTGCCAGCACTTCTACGTGACGTTCTAGGCGCCGACCATTCAGAACTGTACGGCATATCTTTGAATGGGGCGAGGAGACTATTTGTGAAATTTGCTTGCACGGGAGGCTTACCACAGGATCGTGGATAAGTTTCAGGACAAAAGGTTGGTGGTAATGGAAGGACTAGTGGTATGTGTACGTGAATTTCAGCCACTTATAAGTGGATAAAATTGAGGAACGTGCCGTTGAGGCGCAGAATGTGATGTCACTGAAGTCATGCAGAAATAT
>WNWK01013055.1:0-56918 GCA_009830355.1 Cherax destructor | reverse complement strand
AATTATTTTTGAAAATCTTAGATATATAATTAACATGGGAATTAGAAAACTAAAATAATCTTTTGCAAATTCGCTTACTTCCTAATTAAGTGTTGGATCATTCTCTTTATACGACACTTTGAAAAATTTCTTCCTATTAACCATTATTCTGAAGTAAAACTTTATGAGAAACACTTTTAGTAATGGTGTGGAGATCAGTTCTCATCAATAAAAATCACCCTCACGTCTCTTGCGTTTAAATCTTCAAGTTTTCTCAGAATTCAGGACCTCAAACCTACAGCTGATCACGTTCAAAATGAAACGTATTATCTCACCCGCCTCAAGCTGGCCACTAAGATGTTACTTGTGGCATTTTTATAATTAATGTAAAGAGTGTTGGCAGATATCCTCCAGTGGGATTATCCCACATCTCAGGAGTTTTCCTGCCAGTACCTGAATGTTCATTAACATCAATTTTTATCAGCTGCTGTAATACCCATACATAAGTGTTGTATGTGGTTAGATATTTGTGTGCTTTACCTTTAATGTTATCAGTACCTTCGTATCAATATAATATACGTGATATATCTTAATGCGTCTAGTAGCTAGGGAGGGTCATGGTAAGGTGTAGTGGTGCTGTGCATTGCAAATAGTCTAACTTAATAATATATTATATTTTTGTATATGTTACTTTACGTGACATTCCTAAGAATAAATATAGGGTGAATTTACATATTCTTCCGGTTAGAGTATTGACCATTTAGTTAAAGCTTTTTGTGAATAAATAACCTTGGCCCTAGGTTAATGTTTTTTTAGTTCTTTAAATCCCTAGACAAGGCTTTTACCACTAGGCGCAAGCATATATTTACTTAACATAATAATTGCGTTACAGGGATGCCATATTCGGAATAATTACCAAATTTAGTGATAATTAAAAATTTGAAACCTTGAGAGTCAATATTTAAAGGAAGGATTTACTATAAAATATTAATAGTAATAAATTACCTTTTTTAGGTTTAATAAACAATTAATTTTCTGCCTGATTTTTGTGTGCAAATTTAATGATTCAGGGAGTTATTTAATAATAAAAATAATTCTTTGTGACTATAATTATAATTTAGTGTAAGTGGTTTGCTTTGTGGTTTATCATTCTATATAAGTAATTCCTGCTGTAATAATAAGCAAATGTTGATCTACTACAAGGCAACAATGTTCTGGGTCTCCTCAAAAGTGAGGAATGTTTGGCTTGGAGTGACCCTGATTTACAAGGTTGTAAGGAAAGAACTAAAACTACTGTCACTGAAAATTTTTCAGTGTGTACTATGACTAGACAGGTGAAGGGAAGAGCTTTTGTGCCTCCCCTTGATCCTTCTACTGACTGTGGTGACAGTTTAGACCTGGGGAGCCTGTTCCTTAAGTCTGACCTGCAGGAGACTCTGGGCTGTGATGAATCTACACAGATGGAACCCGGTTTGAGGGAAGGGAATCTCGGTGCTGCCATGGGAATGAATACCCTGACTCTGAGGCAGCTGGTCGACGTCTAGGAATGTGATGACTCCCTGGAAGGTATTCAGTTGCTACCTGTTATAGAGGAAAGTGGTTCCCAAATTTAAATGTTTATTTTGCAGTGTTGATCAAATGAGGAAAACTCTTTTTGTGAAAGTATGTGACCAAGCAGTCATGTCAGAGCCATTTGAGTCTAAGGTTCTGAATTTCTTACAGATTCCCAATGGAGGATATTTCAGTAGTATTGAGGAGGCAGAGCTGGATATTAAGTGTTTACTAATCACTTACTTTTCTACCAAGTTACCAGAGTCCATACCACCCCTTAATAATTTTGTATGTGTGGTTTTGAGATTCCTGGTGAATTGTTTTTGTCAGTTAGGCTCTGCAACAATTCAAGCCAACCAGAAGTCAAATTTTATTAAATATTTTCATGTAGTTTTGGGTGACTTAATCAAATATTTTGTTACCAATATCTATCACTCTGAGAATCGAAGGGAAGTATTGGTATCACCAGTCTGTCTCAAGACGATGCATGATTGTTGTACCCAGTGAGGAGAAGCACTCTGGCTAGGTGACGATGGTGATGCTTGCCCCTCGGAGTTTGTTCTGAGTTTCAGTGACTGTTTGGCTGATATGAGTTGTATGGCGCCAGTGAACCAGCCTGCCAGTCTGTTCAAGATGACGTGGGATCTTGAGGTGGCACTACATACTCTGGAGGCGGCTAGAGAGGATGTGTTGGCACTGGAGCCGATTCCTGGGAGCGCTATGATAACAAGAATCAGAGAATGGTACCTGGGGGTGGATAAAGCCTCTGATAAAAATAAAACCCACACGATCAGAAAAACTGGTTAAATGGTTCAAACCTTGATCAACAATCTGAAATGACCAGTGTTATAGTGAAAGGTAAAGTACAAGATTTTGAAAAGTGTACTTTTGATTTTGGTGAGGAAAGAAATGGAGAGTTGACTCAACTACCGTACAACTTGTTAATGCTTCTTGGAGTGTTAGAAAAGTGGGCATGAATCCCCATGAAGTAAATCTTAGGGAAGCTGAGCAAATTCAGTAGACTGTGGAGAATAAACTTAATTGGAATGTGGTGTATGGAGGAAGAGGTGAAGTTTCTTTTTCAAGATATTTTGACTGTACGTAACGAGAGTCATTGGACATTGCCCTTCACGGGCCTCACACTAGATGGCACCCTAGGCATGGCCTCACACTAGATGGCACCCTAGGCATGGCCTCACACTAGATGGCACCCTAGGCATGTTCACTGACTGCCGCAACGTAAATTTAATAAATTAGCATGAAGGGAATAATTTCATTGATTCACTAGATGAAAAAGTTGTATGTGGCAGTGTTATTTGATTTCCATGACCCTGTGTGCCAGTTATATCTCTATGTTTGAAATAGTACACTACAAACCATACCACGGGCGGGGATTGAACTCGTGGCGAGTGAGTCGTAAAACTCCAGGCCAGCGCGTAAACCGCGAGTACAATCCCCGCCCGTGGTATAGTTTGTTTACAATCGTGTCATTACGATTTCGTTAGTCATTGTACTCTATAAGTACTCGAAAATACTATTTAATATTAAATGTAAAGGGTTTTGCCAAGTGGTACATTATGTAATCTGCTCTGGTTTTACAGTAGTTGCAGAGGATGACAAGGCCTCTCTGACCACCTAGTGGACTGAAGCTCAGTCAGCTGGTGGAGGGGTATCAGATTTCCTGTGTGTGTACTCACCTAGTTGTACTCACCTAGTTGTGGTTGCAGGGGTCGAGTCAAAGCTCCTGGCCCCGCCTCTTCACTGGCCGCTACTGTGTGTGTGTGTGTATGTGTGTGTGTGTGTATGTGTGTGTGTGTGTGTGTGTGTGTGTGTGTGTGTGTGTGTGTGTGTGTGTGTGTGTGTGTGTGTGTGTGTGTGTGTGTGTGTTTTGGTAGTAGTCACGTCAGTTTACATGCCTAGGTAAGGTGTGCTAACATTTTATATTTTTGGTTCTGGAGGACATGCCTCGCCTCTCTGTTACGTTGGTATATGGACTGTTGAACTGGTTAATAAAGTGTTGGCGGTGATGCCTCACCATTTTTGGGTCATGAATATTGATCCTGTGTGTTTTGTGTGTTGCGTTTCTCCAGGACCCACTTGTTTTTTAGGGTATCACCAACGTGGAGTGACTCCAGGGTTCCTTGGAATGAAAAGTGTAGATGAAGGCTTGGGAGGCCCACCTTTTGAGAGGTCAATGGTGATGACTCCAGTGTTTCGTCATGACCTCAGTCCCACCGACAAAATATATATGTGATTATTTACCAGGTTTTGAAATCTGATAATTTTCCCTCCCATGCTCTCCAATTTCTCCAGAGGTGTATTTTGCGTAGCCAATAATTATTTGCACTATTTCTGGAGATTTATTAATATCAATAAATTTGTTATGAAGTGTCTGTTTTATTTTTGCAAGCAGAGATGCGTGATAATGGACACTATAATGTTTATGATTTTTATATTAATGTAAATCAGCGTACTTTTATATAATTAATGTGCATATTTTTATGTAATTAATGTGTACAGAAGTAACCCAGTCGTCTGTATTTAATTATGTCATGTATAGGTAAAACGAATCAACGTAGGTGTTTGGCCAACACTGTGTTGTGGCGGTACATTTTCCTAGTTTAAGTTTAGGAGTACAGCAATAAAGCAAGACTGTGGCTAGTTTAAGTTTAGGAGTACAGCAATAAAGCAAGACTGTGACTAGTTTAAGTTTAGGAGTACAGCAATAAAGACTGTGGCTCATTTGGCGTAAAACTTGATCACTTTTATGTTAAACGAGTTTCAGGCGTCTGCTGATTAGCAGTGTTCATTGTGAGGATAATATATGTGTTAAGTTGATAAATGTTAATTTTGCTTTTCTAGGTAAAAGAAAATTGCACCAAGGGAAACTAGGTAAGCTGTGCTTGATGCAATTTTCTTATTTTTGATGAATTTTATGTTTGTTTTCCCAGACCTTAGGGTAATTTTCCTTTTTATTCCTTGACTATCTGCAGCCTAGTAGTTAAAACTAGCTGAGACCAGTGGTCTAGTAGTTACAACTAGCTGAGACCAGTGGTCTAGTGGTGGGGGTATTACGATTAAAGATTAAGTGGGTATGCATGTGAGTAATTAAGTTGGATTTAATAAACGTAATGTATATTTATCCCAGGATAACCCAATAAAGTCAACCACTTTGATTCATCTCTGATCAGCAGAGACATTCTCAATTTGTTTCACATAAACCAATTAGATTAATAAAAATGTCAAATTTAATCTTACATAAACTAAAATCAAGGCAAAACGGTTTTTCTTTTAGCAAAACACATCAGTTGTTGAAGCTTAAAACTGACCGGAAGATAAACCTACACAGCCTAAACCCAAGATATTTTCATCCATTTTATAAGATAAATCAGCCATTAATGATTGAAACAGTTCTCAATTTCATTTTATTCAGGGGAAAAATGCTAAGTTATTAGGGGTCATAGAGTCCGTCTGAAATAAGAGGAATTCATATTGGATATCTTGACACTGCCTCTCTAATATCAGGTTTGTGGGAATTGGAAGAACAGATACGAGACCAGGTGGTGTCCAGTTTGTGAAGACCGGAGTGCTGCCTGCTGGTCTTCCACACCCTGGTGGTCTTCCACACCCTGGTGGTCTTCCACACCCTGGTGGTCTTCCACACCCTGGTGGCCTTCCACACCCTGGTGGTCTTCCACACCCTGGTGCTATCAAGGGACTCTGAGGAAATATTCCCATGGTAGGTGACCTCCAGCCGGAAGTTATATGGGTTTGGAGGACTTTATTAGTTCAAAGGAGAGCAGTTGTGACGGTCTCAGGTTTCTATGTTTGTGAAGATAGGAGTGTCCGCTGCTAATCTTCACACCCTAGATGTGTTAAGTGACTGTAGCCTCTATGCAGACTACGTGGTGTGTGTTCCCATGGAAGGTGACTTAGAATCAGAAGTTATCGTGGGGAAAGTCCTTTATAAACTCTGGGAAGAAATAGCTAAGAGGACTTGATGAGAAGCCTTGGTGGGACACAGAGCTGGAGCTCTGAATAAGAACTTTGGGGATAGTGCTGTCTGTGTCAGGTCTTGGGACCTAAAACTAGAAGCTAACTGGTCTACTAGGAGTCATCTGTTAATAGGACTCTACTTTGTAAGAGAATATACGATTTCGTCAGTAAATTGTATTCCCTTGTCTTAATATTCTTGTATGAACCCCAGTTATCTTAGTGTTGGATCCCTTTATTCTGACCAAGAATATTCTTCTATAAGTACTAATAAAGTGTAATTAAGTGGAATGATGAATTCATTTTCCGCCTTTTATATGTTACTCTGTATACCTGGTGTATACCTGGTGTATACCTGGACTATACCTGGAGTATACCTGGAAAGGGTTTCGGAAATCAACGTCCCCGTGGCACTGTCTGTAACCAGGCCTCGTAGTGGATCAGAGCCTGGTCAACCAAGTTATTATTGCTGGCCACAAGCAAACCGACGTACGAACCACAGCCCTACTGGTAAGGTATTGACTTTGTGCCTGTCCAGCGCCTTCTTCAAGACAGCCAGGGGTCTATTGTTAATCCCCCTTAAGTATGCTGGGAGGCAGTTGAACAGTCTTGGGCCCCTGACACTTGTTGTGTTGTCTCTTAGCGTATTCGTTGCGCCCCTGCTTTTCAGTGTGAAAATTTGGGACTAATCCCTCTAGGATTTTCCAAGTATATATTATCAAGTGTCTTTCTCGCCTGAGTTCCAGGGAGTACAAATCAAGGGACTGCAACGGTTCCCAATAATTTAGGTGCTTTATTTTACTTATACGTGGCGTACATTATCCAGGTCTGCAGTGTAGCCTGTTTTGAAAGGGGCCGCTTGTGTATAGCAATATTCCAGCCGAGAGGAAACAAGCGATTTGAAGAGAATCATCATGGGCTTGGCATCCCTAGTTTTGAAGGTTCTCCTTATCCATTCTAAATAAGACTGATAGAATTTAGTAAATGATTAAGTGGGAATTGAGTAAAGTGCACAGTGGTGTAGTGAAGAAAGATGGTGTACTCACTGGCTGTAGTGTAGTGAGGAAAGATGGTGTACTCACTGGCTGTAGTGTAGTGAGGAAAGATGGTGTACTCACTGACTGTAGTGTAGTGAGGAAAGATAGTGTACTCACTGACTGTAGTGTAGTGAGGAAAGATGGTGTACTCACTGGCTTTAGTGTAGTGAGGAAAGATGGCGTACTCACTGACTGTAGTGTAGTGAGGAAAGATAGTGTACTCACTGACTGTAGTGTAGTGAGGAAAGATGGTGTACTCACTGACTGTAGTGTAGTGAGGAAAGATGGCGTACTCACTGACTGTAGTGTAGTGAGGAAAGATGGTGTACTCACTGACTGTAGTGTAGTGAGGAAGGATAGTGTACTCACTGACTGTAGTGTAGTGAGGAAGGATAGTGTACTCACTGACTGTAGTGTAGTGAGGAAAGATAGTGTACTCACTGGCTGTAGTGTAGTGAGGAAAGATGGTGTACTCACTGACTGTAGTGTAGTGAGGAAAGATGGTGTACTCACTGGCTGTAGTGTAGTGAGGAAAGATGGTGTACTCACTGGCTGTAGTGTAGTGAGGAAGGATAGTGTACTCACTGGCTGTAGTGTAGTGAGGAAAGATGGTGTACTCACTGACTGTAGTGTAGTGAGGAAAGATGTTGTACTCACTGGCTGTAGTGTAGTGAGGAAAGATAGTGTACTCACTGGCTGTAGTATAGTGAGGAAAGATAGTGTACTCACTGACTGTAGTGTAGTGAGGAAAGATGGTGTACTCACTGGCTGTAGTGTAGTGAGGAAGGATAGTGTACTCACTGACTGTAGTGTAGTGAGGAAGGATAGTGTACTCACTGACTGTAGTGTAGTGAGGAAAGATAGTGTACTCACTGTCTGTAGTGTAGTGAGGAAAGATGGTGTACTCACTGACTGTAGTGTAGTGAGGAAGGATAGTGTACTCACTGACTGTAGTATAGTGAGGAAAGATAGTGTACTCACTGACTGTAGTGTAATGAGGAAAGATGGTGTACTCACTGGCTGTAGTGTAGTGAGGAAAGATGGTGTACTCACTGGCTGTAGTGTAGTGAGGAAGGATAGTGTACTCACTGACTGTAGTGTAGTGAGGAAAGATGGTGTACTCACTGGCTGTAGTGTAGTGAGGAAGGATAGTGTACTCACTGACTGTAGTGTAGTGAGGAAGGATAGTGTACTCACTGACTGTAGTGTAGTGAGGAAAGATGGTGTACTCACTGACTGTAGTGTAGTGAGGAAAGATATTGTACTCACTGGCTGTAGTGTAGTGAAGAAAGATGGTGTACTCACTGGCTGTAGTGTAGTGAGGAAGGATAGTGTACTCACTGACTGTAGTGTAGTGAAGAAAGATGGTGTACTCACTGACTGTAGTGTAGTGAGGAAAGATGGTGTACTCACTGGATAATCTCATGACTCATTACTTGCTTATTGGGATAAGAAGGGTCTTCGTCTTGCCCGTCATATAACAAGAATCCATGGAAGCCAGAGGAGGATAATTCCAGTTTCTTGGATAAAGAATTCTTCACCAGCAATCATTAGCATTTCCACACTACTAACAACACACTTCTAACAACACACTACTAACAACACACTACTAACAACACACTACTAACAACACTACTAACAACACACTACTAACAACACACTACTAACAACACACTTCTAACAACACACTTCTAAAACACTAACAACTACTATAACAGAATTACTACACTCTTTAACAAACACTACTCACACTAGTACTAACAAACTACTACTTAAACTATAGAAAAACTTACTAACAACACTATCATAGAACATAACATACTACTACACCTTATAACTAAAAATGTAACACCAACATGTAGAAGAGTACTCACTACTGTATGATAGAAAATGTAACACACCGTAGTAAGAGAAGATTACTCACACATTATAGAAATACACACTATTAAGAACAATTACTACACATACTAAAAATACTACTGAACTATTTAAAAGTTACTACTGCTAAAGTAGGAACACACTTACTACAGACAGCTACTAAAGAAAGATTTACTAACAACGACTGTAACTGAGACAATAGTTACACACACTAAACAACCACTGCTTAAAAACACTGTAACACTGCCTGTATTAACAAGACACTACTGAACATAGAAAAATTACCACTGACTAGCTATAACAACATACTACCACACTACTAACAACCACTCTAAACAACACACTCTAACAACACACTACTAACAACACACTACTAACAACACACACAACACATTAACAAACACTCTAACAAACACTACTAACAACACACTACTAACAACACACTACTAACAACACACTACTAACAACACACTACTAACAACACACTACTAACAACACACTACTAACAACACACATACTAACAACACACTACTAACAACACACTACTAACAACACACTACTAACAACACACTACTAACAACACACTACATACAACACACTACTAACAACACATTTCTAACAACACACTACTAACAACACTACTAACAACACACTACTAACAACACACTACTAACAACACACTACTAACAACACACTACTAACAACACACTACTAACAACACACTACTAACAACACACTTCTAACAACACACTACTAACAACACACTACTAACAACACACTACTAACAACACACTACTAACAACACTACTAACAACACACTACTAACAACACTACTAACAACACACTACTAACAACACACTACTAACAACACACTACTAACAACACACTACTAACAACACACTACTAACAACACACTACTAACAACACACTACTAACAACACACTACTAACAACACACTACTAACAACACACTACTAACAACACACTACTAACAACACACTACTAACAACACACTACTAACAACACACTACTAACAACACACTACTAACAACACACTACTAACAACACTACTAACAACACACTACTAACAACACACTACTAACAACACACTACTAACAACACATACTAACAACACACTACTAACACAACATAACACACGTCACACACAACACACTCTACAACCATACTAACAACCACTATAACAACCACTACTACGAACACACTACTACGAACACACTACTACGAACACTCTAACAACACACATACTAACAACATACACACTACACACACTACTACTAACAACACACTACTAACAACACACTAACAACACACTATTAACAACAACTACTAACAACACACTACTAACCCAACCTACACACACTATCTAACAACCACTACTAACAACACATATCTACACCCTAACCTCACACACCACATATCTAACAACACACTACTAACACATACCCCACTTACAAGCCTCTAACAACACACTACTAACAACACACTCAACACATCTCTAACACACACTACTAACATATCACACTGCTAACACACACTCAACAACCTCTAGAGCAACACTACAAACAACCCATGGCACACAACCATATAACAACACATAGCTCACACACACCACATAAGTCATGGACCACACACCAACATAGTCCCAGCCCCACACACACACATAGTCCCATGAACCTACAACACACATAGTCCCATGGCTAGCCCTCTACACCACTATAGTCCATGCACCACACACCACATAGTCCCATGCAGCGCCACACACCACATAGTCCATGGCAGCCACACACACACATAGTCCAGGACACTACGCACATACACACAGCACATAGTCCCATGGCAGCACTACACGCATATAGTCCAAGGGACGGCACAACGACACATAGTCCATGGGCGCTACACTACGACATAGTCCCATGAGCGCAACACACACAACACACGTCTACAAGCTGCTACACACACTAGTCACCACTAGCAGCCACACTACAACATAGTCCATGGGCCCTACAACACCACATAGTCACATGGACCCACACACGAACATACCCTATGGACGCTACACAGCACATAGTACCATGCACCTACACACACACATAGTCCATGAACGCCTACACACGCATAATCACATGCTAGACACACACGCTACATATCCCATGGGAGCGCCTACTACACGACACATATCCCATGGGCTCACACACACACACAGTCCCATACCACACACAACGCACATAGTCCTACAGGGCACACTACAACACCAACTAAACCCTATAAGAGCCACACACACACACTATCCCATGGGCAGCACACACACATACCCTACTAGGAAACGCCTCAACACACCACATAGTCCATGGGCCACACACACACATAGTCCATGAGGCGCCAACACACGCACATAGTCCCATGGGCGCCAACACACGCACATAGTCCCATGGGGCGGCCACACACGACATAGTCCCATGGGGCGGCCCACACGCACATAGTCCCATGGGCGGCACACACGCACATAGTCCCATGGGGCGGCCACACACGCACATAGTCCCATGGGGCGGCCACACTAGTCCCAGGCCACCTAGTCCCATGGGCGGCCACACACGCACATAGTCCCATGGGGCGGCCACACACGCACATAGTCCCATGGGGCGCCACACACGCACATAGTCCCATGGGGCGGCCACACACGCACATAGTCCCATGGGCGCCCACACACGCACATAGTCCCATGGGGCGCCCACACGCACATAGTCCCATGGGGCGCCACACACGCACATAGTCCCATGGGCGCGCCACACACCCACATAGTCCCATGGGGCCCCACACGCAATAGTCCCATGGGGCGCCCACACGCACATAGTCCCATGGGCGCCACACCACATAGTCCCATGGGTGCCCACACACGCACATAGTCCCATGGGGCCACACACGCACATAGTCCCATGGGGCGCCCACACGCACATAGTCCCATGGGCGGCCACACACGCACATAGTCCCATGGGGCGGCACACACGCATATAGTCCCATTGGGCGGCCACACACGCACATAGTCCCATGGGGCGGCCACACACGCACATAGTCCCATGGGGCGGCAACACACGCACATAGTCCCATGGGGCGCCCACACACGCACATAGTCCCACGGGGCGGCTACACACGCACATAGTCCCATGGGGCGCCCACACACGCACATAGTCCCATGGGGGCCGCGCACATAGTCCCATGGGGCGGCCACACACGCATATAGTCCCATGGGGCGGCCACACGCACATAGTCCCATGGGGCGCCACACACGCACATAGTCCCATGGGGCGCCCACACACGCACATAGTCCCATGGGGCGCCGTCACACGCATATAGTCCCATGGGGCAGCCACACACCCACATAGTCCCATGGGGCGCCCACACACGCATATAGTCCCATGGGCGCCCACACACGCACATAGTCCCATTAGGCCGCACACGCACATAGTCCCATGGGGCGCCACACACGCACATAGTCCCATGGGCCCACACACGCACATAGTCCATGGGGCGGCCACCACCGCACATAGTCCCATGGGGCGGCCACACACGAAATTAGTCCCATGGGCAGCCACACACGCACATAGTCCCATGGGGCGTACCAGCACAATAGTCCCATGGGCGCCCACACGCACATAGTCCCATGGGCGGCAACACACGCACATAGTCCCATGGGGCGGCCACACACGCACATAGTCCCATGGCTCGGCCACACACGCACATAGTCCCATGGGGCAGCCACACACCCACATAGTCCCATTGGGCGCCCACACACGCATATAGTCCCAAGGGGCGCCCACACACGCATATAGTCCCATGGGGCGCCCACACACGCACATAGTCCCATGGGGCGCCCACACACGCATATAGTCCCAAGGGGCGCCCACACACGCACATAGTCCCATTGGGCGCCACACACGCACATAGTCCCATGGGGCGCCCACACACGCACATAGTCCCATGGGGCGCCCGCACACGCACATAGTCCCATGGGGCGGCCACACACGCACATAGTCCCATGAGGCGGCCACACACGCACATAGTCCCATGGGGCGCCCACACACGCACATAGTCCCATGGGGTGCCCACACACGCACATAGTCCCATGGTGCGCCCACACACGCATATAGTCCCATGGAGCGCCCACACACGCATATAGTCCCATGGGGCGGCCACACACGCACATAGTCCCATGGGGCACACACGCACATAGTCCCATGGGGCGGCCACACACGCACATAGTCCAATGGGGCGGCCACACACGCACATAGTCCCATGGGCGCCACACACGCACATAGTCCCATGGGGCGGCCACACACGCATATAGTCCCATGGGGCGGCCACACACGCACATAGTCCCATGGGGCGGCCACACACGCACATAGTCCCATGGGGCGGCCACACACGCACATAGTCCCATGGGGCGCCCACACACGCACATAGTCCCATGGGGCGGCCACACACGCACATAGTCCCATGGGGCGGCCACACACGCACATAGTCCCATGGGGCGGCAACACACGCACATAGTCCCATGGGGCGCCCACACACGCACATAGTCCCATGGGCGCTACACACGCACATAGTCCCATGGGCGCCCACACACGCACATAGTCCCATGGGGCCCACACACGCACATAGTCCCATGGGGCGCCCACACACGCACATAGTCCCATGGGGCGCCCACACACGCACATAGTCCCATGGGGCGGCCGCACACGCACATAGTCCATGGGGCGGCCGACACACGCACTAGTCCCATGGGCGCCCACACACGCACATAGTCCCATGGGGCGGCCCACACGCACATAGTCCCATAGGGCGGCCGCACACCCACATAGTCCCATGGGGCGGCCGCACACGCACATAGTCCCATGGGGCGGTCACACACGCACATAGTCCCATGGGGCGGCCACACACGCACATAGTCCCATGGGGCGGCCACACGCACATAGTCCCATGGGGCGCCCACACACGCACATAGTCCCATGGGGCGGCCACACACGCACATAGTCCCATGGGGCGGCCACACACGCACATAGTCCCATGGGGCGGCCGCACACGCACATAGTCCCATGGGGCGGCCACACACGCACATAGTCCCATGGGGCGGCCACACACGCACATAGTCCCATGGGGCGGCCGCACACGCAGCGAGTAGTCTGGAAGTCCAACATAAGTTAGAGCAGCAGCGAGTAGTCTGGAAGTCCAACATAAGAAAGAGCAGCAGCGAGTAGTCTGGAAGTCCAACATACGAAAGAGCAGCAGCGAGTAGTCTGGAAGTCCAACATAAGATAGAGCAGCAGCGAGTAGTCTGGAAGTCCAACATAAGTTAGAGCAGTAGCGAGTAGTCTGGAAGTCCAACATAAGAGAGAGCAGCAGCGAGTGGTCTGGAAGTCCAACATAAGACAGAGCAGCAGCGAGTAGTCTGGAAGTCCAACATAAGTTAGAGCAGCAGCGAGTAGTCTGGAAGTCCAACATAAGATAGAGCAGCAGCGAGTAGTCTGGAAGTCCAACATAAGATAGAGCAGCAGCGAGTAGTCTGGAAGTCCAACATAAGAAAGAGCAGCAGCGAGTAGTCTAAAAGTCCAACATAAGATAGAGCAGCAGCGAGTAGTCTGGAAGTCCAACATAAGTTAGAGCAGCAGCGAGTAGTCTGGAAGTCCAACATAAGAGAGAGCAGCAGCGAGTGGTCTGGAAGTCCAACATAAGACAGAGCAGCAGCGAGTAGTCTGGAAGTCCAACATAAGTTAGAGCAGCAGCGAGTAGTCTGGAAGTCCAACATAAGACAGAGCAGCAGCGAGTGGGCTTTAAGCCCAACATAAGCTAGAGCAGCAGCGAGTGGGCTGGAAGCCCAACATAAGATAGAGGAGCAGCGAGTGGGCTGGAAGTCCAACATAAGATAGAGCAGCAGCGAGTGGGCTGGAAGCCCAACATAAGATAGAGCAGCAGCGAGTGGGCTGGAAGTCAAACATAAGATAGAGCAGCAGCGAGTGGGCTGGAAGCCCAACATAAAATAGAGCAGCAGCGAGTGGGCTGGAAGTCCAACATAAGAGAGAGCAGCAGCGAGTGGGCTGGAAGCCCAACATAAGATAGAGCAGCAGCGAGTGGGCTGGAAGTCCAACATAAGATAGAGCAGCAGCGAGTGGGCTGGAAGCCCAACATAAGATAGAGCAGCAGCGAGTGGGCTGGAAGCCCAACATAAGATAGAGCAGCAGCGAGTAGTCTGGAAGTCCAACATAAGAGAGAGCAGCAGCGAGTAGTCTGGAAGTCCAACATAAGTTAGAGCAGCAGCGAGTGGGCTGGAAGCCCAACATAAGTTAGAGCAGCAGCGAGTAGTCTGAAAGTCCAACATAAGATAGAGCAGCAGCGAGTGGTCTGGAAGTCCAACATAAGAGAGAGCAGCAGCGAGTAGTCTGGAAGTCCAACATAAGAGAGAGCAGCAGCGAGTAGTCTGGAAGTCCAACATAAGAGAGAGCAGCAGCGAGTAGTCTGGAAGTCCAACATAAGAGAGAGCAGCAGCGAGTGGTCTGGAAGTCCAACATAAGAGAGAGCAGCAGCGAGTGGGCTGGAAGTCCAACATAAGTTAGAGCAGCAGCGAGTAGTCTGGAAGTCCAACATAAGATAGAGCAGCAGCGAGTGGGCTGGAAGTCCAACATAAGTTAGAGCAGCAGCGAGTAGTCTGGAAGTCCATCATAAAATAGAGCAGCAGCGAATGGGCTGGAAGCCCAACATAAGATAGAGCAGCAGCGAGTGGGCTGGAAGCCCAACATAAGATAGAGCAGCAGCGAGTGGGCTGGACGTCCAACATAAGATAGAGCAGCAGCGAGTGGGCTGGAAGTCCAACATAAGATAGAGCAGCAGCGAGTGGGCTGGAAGCCCAACATAAGATAGAGCAGCAGCGAGTGGGCTGGAAGTCCAACATAAGAGAGAGCAGCAGCGAGTGGGCTGGAAGCATAACATAAGATAGAGCAGCAGCGAGTGGGCTGGAAGTCCAACATAAGATAGAGCAGCAGCAGTGGGCTGGAAGCCCAACATAAGATAGAGCAGCAGCGAGTGGGCTGAAAGTCCAACATAAGATAGAGCAGCAGCGAGTGGGCTGGAAGTCCAACATAAGAGAGCAGCAGCGAGTGGGCTGGAAACCCAACATAAGAGAGAGCAGCAGCGAGTGGGCTGGAAGCCCAACATAAGATAGAGCAGCAGCGAGTGGGCTGGAAGTCCAACATAAGATAGAGCAGCAGCGAGTGGGCTGGAAGTCCAACATAAGAGAGAGCAGCAGCGAGTGGGCTGGAAGTCCAATATAAGTTAAAGCAGCAGCGAGTGGGCTGGAAGCCCAACATAAGAGAGAGCAGCAGCGAGTGGGCTGGAAGCCCAACATAAGAGAGAGCAGCAGCGAGTGGGCTGAAACCCAACATAAGAGAGCAGCAGCGAGTGGGCTGGAAGCCCAACATAAGATAGAGCAGCAGCGAGTGGGCTGGAAGTCCAACATAAGATAGAGCAGCAGCGAGTGGGCTGGAAGCCCAACATAAGTTAGAGCAGCAGCGAGTGGGCTGGAAGCCTAACATAAGATAGAGCAGCAGCGAGTGGGCTGGAAGCCCAACATAAGTTTTAGCAGCAGCGAGTGGGCTGGAAGCCTAACATAAGATAGAGCAGCAGCGAGTGGGCTGGAAGCCTAACATAAGATAGAGCAGCAGCGAGTGGGCTGGAAGTCCAACATAAGATAGATCAGCAGCGAGTGGGCTGGAAGTCCAACATAAGATAGAGCAGCAGCGAGTGGGCTGGAAGTCCAACATAAGAGAGAGCAGCAGCGAGTGGGCTGGAAGCCCAACATAAGAGAGAGCAGCAGCGAGTGGGCTGGAAGTCCAACATAAGAGAGAGCAGCAGCGAGTGGGCTGGAAGTCCAACATAAGAGAGAGCAGCAGCGAGTGGGCTGGGCGTCATTCTTCTCGTAGAATGACTGAACAATAACAATATTTTGAAGCAGATACCAAGATGTATTCTTCAGTTATAAAAGTTAAATGAATATCAGTATTTATACAACAAAACTGGTAAATATGGACTAATACCATTCAATAACAGCTGGTCTCTCATGATCTGAAAGATCACATTAATGGTGAAAATTTTAATCTGATCCGATGAGTCATCCTCTACTTATGGCAGGAATTTCTATTGCTTGTTTTTTAACTATTTTACTTTATTAACAAAATTTCCAACACCTGCACAAAAGTTAATGGATATTATAATAACCGCAAGATGCTTCAACCTCTTGAAAACTGAAGGAATTTACAAGAGATAAAAGGAAATATATTTTACTTGATTTAATGAGAACAAAAATTTCTCACTATTTTACCAATAAAATAGACAAAAATAGACCTACACACTAGAATATACACCTACACACTAGTATATACACCTACACACTAGAATATACACCTACACACTAGAATATACACCTACACACTAGAATATACACCTACACACTAGAATATACACCTACACACTAGAATATACACCTACACTAGAATATACACCTACACACTAGAATATACACCTACACACTAGAATATACACCTACACACTAGAATATATACCTACACACTAAAATATACAACTATACTAGAATATACACCTACACACTAGAATATACACCTACACATAAGAACATAAAAACATAAGAAAGAAGGAACACTGCAGCAGGCCTATTGGCCCATGCGAGGTAGGTCCAATTCTCCCACCATCTTAAGCCATTGCCTTAACCTATTCAGGTCAGGTCAAATTCACTTAAGGAAGGAGCACGGCATCTGACCTAGTAGCACAAGGTAGTCAGGTTCAACTCACACCCACCCACACCTACTCATGTATTTATTCAACCTATTTTTAAAACTACACAACGTCCCAGCCCCTATGACGCTACTCTGGAGTTTGTTCCACTCATCCACAACTCTATTACCAAACCAGTGCTTTCCTATATCCTTCCTGAATCTGAATTTTTCCAACTTGAAACCATTGCTGCGAGTCCTGTCTTGGCTGGATATTTTCAGCACGTTATTTACATCTCCTTTATTAATTCCTGTTTTCCATTTATACACCTCAATCATATCCCCCCTAATTCTTCGCATTTCTAGAGAGTGCAGATTCAGGGCCCTCAGTCTATCCTCATAGGGAAGATTTCTGATACAAGGGATCAACTTTGTCATCCTCCTTTGTACATTTTCCAGTGCATTTATATCCATTATATAATACGGTGACCAGAACTGTGCAGCATAATCTAAATGAGGCCTAACCAAAGATATATAGAGTTGAAGAACAACCTGAGGACTTCTATTATTTATACTTCTTGATATGAAGACAAGGATTCTGTTAGCTTTATTGCGAACACTTATGCACTGTTGTCTTTGCTTCAGATTACTGCTAACCAGAACTCCTAAATCCTTTTTGCAATCAGTAATATTAAAATCTACATTATTTAGTTCATATGTGGCATGGTTATTGTCCTGTCCAACATTTAGAACTTTGCATTTGTCTATATTAAACTGCATCTGCCACTTCTCCGACCACTGCATCAGTCTATTCAAATCATCCTGGAGTGCTCTAATGTCCTCATTAAAATGAATTGCACGGCCTATTTTGGTGTCATCAGCAAATTTGCTTATGTCGCTATTTATTCCATCATCTATGTCGTTTATGTAAATCGTGAACAACAAGGAGCCCAACACTGACCCCTGTGGAACCCCGCTTGTGACGTGCCCCCACTCTGATTTCTCCCCATTTATGCAAACTCTCTGCTACCTGACTCACGAATTCGTAATGATACGATTGCAAACAAACCATACCACGGGTTGGATTAGAACCCGCGATTAGAGAGTCTGAAAACTTAAGACCGACGCGTTAGCCACTGGGCCAGCTGCCTACGTGTCAACCATGCCTCTACTCAGGAAAAAAATTCTCCTATTCCGTGTGCTTTAAGTTTCCTCAATAGCCTCTTGTTGGACATAAGATGAAAGATAATTGTAGGGGAGCAGGTGGGAGGGATGGGAAGGGAACAGGTGGGAGAGATGGGAAGGGAGCAGGTGGGAGATATGGAAGGGAGCAGGTGGGAGGGATGGGAAGGGAGCAGGTGGGAGGGATGGGAAGGAAGCAGGTGGGAGGGATGGGAAGGGAGCAGGTGGGAGGGATGGGAAGGGAGCAGGTGGGAGGGATGGGAAGGAAGCAGGTGGGAGGGATGGGAAGGGAGAGTGTGGGAGATGGGTGAATTGTTACCTGCTATTATCACCACTACTTACATATCTATTTCTTTCTGCCATTCGCATTGTTTTCCAGCTCTTGTTATTCTATCTTAGCTGTTCCTCTGTTGTAATGTTAGAGACCACAGTCATCTCATTAGCTTGTATTCTGACAAAATTGACTACCCTATGGTACCCCGTGGCTTAGTGGCTAAAGCTCTCTCTTCATACGGCGAGTGTCTGGGTTTGATTCCAAGAGAGGGTAGAAACATTGGGCGTATTTTTTACACCGGTTGTCTATGTGTGGGTCGCATCCTGGGACAAAAACTGACCTAATTTACCCGAAATGCTCTGCCTAACAATCGGCTTTCTATATAGTAGTATCTCATTGATTTCAGCTAGGACTGTATACCTTGTACATGTACTTACTAGAAATAAATATATATTATTATCTTCTTCTAGCCTTCACAGAAGTCGTCTTGTTGAAGTATCCCTTATACATATCCTTCCAAGTATGAATCTTGGTTCTGTCTTGTCTCTGTAGATGCCTTCCTTTCTCATTCCATTGTTGAATGTTCCAAACTTCAGAACACTCGCAGACTTCACCTCATCTCTTTCTCCTCTTCTCCTTATCTCTTCACCATTTCTATATTTCTTTGCCTTTCCTCTCTTCTGCCTAGGTGGGTTCCGTCCTATGAGTTTTTTGGGGTGTTTTTCGTCCCAGCCTCTTGGGCCCTTCACTAGCTTCACTACAATTACTGTTACTGTCACTACTTACATTACCTTTTTCACTACTATCTTCATTTACTTCTTTTATTTTTCTACCTCGTTTTCTCCCGTCTCTGCCCACATCTCGAGTACATGCTGGCTCCCTTACCTTCTCGAGTACATACTGGCTCCTTACCTTCTAAGATAAGATAAGATTTCTTCGGATTTTTAACCCCGGAGGGTTAGCCACCCAGGATAACCCAAGAAAGTCAGTGCGTCATCGAGGACTGTCTGTCTTATTTCCATTGTGGTCCTTAATCTTGTCCCCCAGGATGCGACCCACACCAGTCGACTAACAACTCAGGTACCTATTTCCTGCTAGGTGAACATAACAACGAGTACATGCTGGCTCCCTTACCTTCTCGAATACATGCTGGCTCCCTTACCTTCTCGAGTACATACTGGCTCCCTTACCTTCTCGAGTACATGCTGGCTCCGTTACCTTCTCGAGTACATACTGGCTCCCTTACCTTCTCGAGTACATGCTGGCTCCGTTACCTTCTCGAGTACATACTGGCTCCCTTACCTTCTCGAGTACATACTGGCTCCCTTACCTTCTCGAGTACATGCTGGCTCATGTGTGTGTTATTTATGTATTGTTCCTGTTACGGTATTGTGCCTTTTTTTTTTTACCTCTGCCGACAAGTCCTCAGACCCAACCCATCTCCCCTCAGCTGTACTACTGCCACTACTCTCAGCCTGCCACTTGACCCCACAAACTATGCATACTCTATGAGGACTGAAGAAGATACTTGTGACAAAACGCTTAGTTAAAAATTGTCTTGATCATTGCCCACTTGTGTTTTACCTACAATTAGTGGGGTCACCATAACGCTTCCACAGTACCCATTATCAATGATACCTCAACATCTTTATAATATATTATACCTACACCATGTAAATTCTACTTCAACCTCTGTAAGTAGTTGAGAAAAAATTAAGAAAAATAAAAACAAAGTCTAATTTCAGATAGTTAATGGTTTAAAGGACATATGAGCAAAAACTAGCATATATTAGAAAATGTTTCGGTCTGGCACCTTGATCACTTCTGACAGAGTTTAAAAATAACTAATTGAATTTATAGACGGAGATTGGGAGGGTGAGTGACACAGTGGAAGATGTGAGTGACACAGTGGAAGATGTGAGTGACACAGTGGGAGATGTGAGTGAAACAGTGGAAGATGTGAGTGACACAGTGGGAGATGTGAGTGACACAGTGGAAGATGTGAGTGACACAGTGGGAGATGTGAGTGACACAGTGGGAGATGTGAGTGACACAGTGGGAGATGTGAGTGACACAGTGGGAGGTGTGAGTGACACAGTGGGAGGTGTGAGTGACACAGTGGGAGGTGAGTGACACAGTGGGAGGGTGAGTGACACAGTGGGAGATGTGAGTGACACAGTGGAAGATGTGAGTGACACAGTGGGAGATGTAAGTGACACAGTGGAAGATGTGAGTGACACAGTGGGAGATGTGAGTGACACAGTGGGAGATGTGAGTGACACAGTGGGAGATGTGAGTGACACAGTGGGAGATGTGAGTGACACAGTGGAAGATGTGAGTGACACAGTGGGAGATGTGAGTGACACAGTGGAAGATGTGAGTGACACAGTGGAAGATGTGAGTGACACAGTGGAAGATGTGAGTGACACAGTGGAAGATGTGAGTGACACAGTGGAAGATGTGAGTGACACAGTGGGAGATGTGAGTGACACAGTGGAAGATGTGAGTGACACAGTGGGAGATGTGAGTGACACAGTGGAAGATGTGAGTGACACAGTGGAAGATGTGAGTGACACAGTGGGAGATGTGAGTGACACAGTGGGAGATGTGAGTGACACAGTGGAAGATGTGAGTGACACAGTGGGAGATGTGAGTGACACAGTGGAAGATGTGAGTGACACAGTGGGAGATGTGAGTGACACAGTGGGAGATGTGAGTGACACAGTGGGAGATGTGAGTGACACAGTGGGAGATGTGAGTGACACAGTGGGAGATGTGAGTGACACAGTGGGAGATGTGAGTGACACAGTGGGAGATGTGAGTGACACAGTGGGAGATGTGAGTGACACAGTTGGTGATTTGAAGGTTTTGGAGCTCACATTTCTTCTGAATGTCCAGGCCACCTGCACAAATTTCTGTTGGACTACAACAGTATGCAGGACGAGGACATTACTGCAGCAAGAATTGAGAAAGGAATGTCAGTGTATTGACAGGGATGGAAGGGAAACTTTGTCATCTTGCTTAGGTGTGAGTGACACCGTGTGGGTGTGAATGACAGAGTGGGTGTGAGTGACACAGTGTACACACCTCACCTAGTTGGGGTTGCAGGAGTTGAGTCATAGCTCCTGGCCCCGCCTCTTCCCTAGCTGCTACTGGGTCACTCTCCCTGCATCATGAGCTTTATCATACCTCATCTTAAAACTATGAATGGATCCTGCCTCCACTACATCGCTTACAAAACTATTCGACTTCCTGACAACTCTGTGACTGAAGAAATACTTCCTAACATCCCGGTGATTCATCTGAGTCTTCAACTTCCAACTGTGTCCCCTTGTTGCTGTGTCCCATCTCTGGAACATTCTGTCTCTGTCCACCTTGTCAATTCCTCTCAGTATTTTATATGTCGTTATCATGTCTCCCCTATCTCTCCTGTCCTCCAGTGTCGTCAGATCGATTTCCCTTAACCTCTCCTCGTAGGACATACCCCTTAGCTCCGGGACTAGTCTTGTTGCAAACCTTTGCACTTTCTCTACCTTCCCTACAAGCTTGGCTAGGTGTGGGTTCCAAACTGGTGCTGCATGCTCCAATATGGGCCTAACGTACACAGTGTACAGAGTCCTGAACGATTTCTTATTAAGATGTCGGAATGCTGTTCTTAGGTTTGGTAGGCGTCCATATACTGCAGCAGTTATTTGGTTGATGTGCGCCTCAGGAGATGTGCCTGGTGTTATACTCACCCCAAGATCTTTTTTCTTGAGTGAGGTTTGTAGTCTCTGGCCCCCTAGACTATACTCCGTCTGCGGTCTTCTTTGCCCTTTCTCAATCTTCATGACTTTGCACTTGGTGGGCTTGAACTCCAAGAGCCAATTGCTGGACCAGGCTTGCAGCCTGTCCAGATCCCTTTGTAGTTCTGCCAGGTCCTCGTCTGATTGAATTCTTCTCATCAACTTCACATCATCTGCAAACAGGGACACTTCGGAGTCTTTCCCTTCTGTCATGTCGTTCACAAATACCAGAAACAGCACTGGTCCTAGGACTGACCCCTGTGGAACCCCAATCGTCACAGGCACCCACTCTGACACTTCGCCACGTACCATGACTCGCTGCTGTCTTCCTGACAGGTATTCCCTGTTATCCCTGCCTGGTCCTCCAGTTTTTGCAATAATCTCTTGTGTGAAGCTGTGTCAAACGCCTTCTTACAGTCCAAGAAAATGCAATCTACCCACCCCTCTCTCTCTTGTCTTACTGCTGTCATCCTGTCCTTGAACTCAAGTAGGTTTGTGACACAGAATTTCCCGTCCCTGAAACCGTGTTGGCTGTCGTTGATAAGCTTATTCCTTTCTAGGTGTTCCACCACTCTTCTCCTGATAATCTTCTCCATGACTTTGCATACTATACATGTCAGTGACACTGGTCTGTAGTTTAGTGCTTCATGTCCTCTCTGTCTCCTCTGTGAACACTTTGAATCTAATGTTGAGTTCCTCACACACTTCGTGGTCGTTTCTTGTGATCTCTCCTCCTTCCTTCCATAGCCTGATTACCTGGTCCTTGACTGTTGTTTTCCTCCTGATGTGACTGTACAACAGCTTCGGGTCAGATTTGTGATGTATTTTCTATTGTCGTTGGCCTCTTTACTGTGCATATTCATTTCTGGCTCTACGACTGCTCTCCTTATTCTCCTGGGTCCTTTGCCTTCTATACTTCTTCCATTCCCTAGCACAATTGGTTTTGGCCTCCCTGCACCATTGGGTGAACCACGGACTCATCCTGGCTTTTTCATTATTCCTGTTACCCTTGGGTACAAACCTCTCCTCAGCTTCCTTGCATATTGTTGTCACATATTCCATCATCTCGTTTACTGACTTCCCTGTCAGTTCTCTGTCCCACTGAACCCCGTTCAGGAAGTTCTTCATGCTCGCGTAGTCCCAGTGTATCAACCATCGCTCTATTACTATCATCATACTCTTTCCTTGGCCTCCTGCTGTTCTGTGGTGGGTTATACATCACTGCAATTACTACCTTAGGAACTCCAGACTGAAGTGTTCCTACTCTGTAATCTCTTGCTTCTTCTCTGTCTCCTCTCTCCAGCTCATCAAAATCCCATCAGTTTTTGATCAGCAGTGCCACTCCTCCACCCCCTCTGTCTTTCCTCAGGATCTGATATCCTGTTGGAAAGATGGCATCTGTTATCATACCTGTGAGCTTGGTTTCTGTGAGAGCTATGATGTCCGGTGATGCCTCTTTGACTCTTTCGTGCCACTCCTCCCAGTGTGGCAGGGTGTGAGTGACACAGTGGGAGGGTGTGAATGACACAGTTTGAGGTGTGAGTGACACAGTGGGAGGGTGTGAGTGACACAGTGGGAGGTGTGAGGGACACAGTGTGAGGTGTGAATGACACAGTGTGAGGTGTGAGTGACACAGTGATCTGAAAAATATCTGTAAAATACTGTCACTCACATTTCACTCTCCGCCTACATATATATTGTTATTTTTAAATTTAGTTTGATGTTAGAAGTGATCAAGGTCACAGTACTGAAATGTTTTCTGATAAATATATCCTAGCATTTGCTCACGTGTCTTTTTAAACAAATTTGTCAGTATCAGTTACCAAGGTTTATACCAGATATTTAATAAACCCATGTTTTCACACATAAATAAATACACCTCCTTTACTATAATCTCATTTTTTTTGGAAAACTAAAAAACACAGCTCGTGTCTAATGTCTTTTAACACTTCCTTTATAAATACGTTGATGGGTAACTGTGAACTCAACGCTTGTTAAGAGCTTTACAAAGTAGGTCTTGAAGTATTTTAAGGTTAGACCGCTGGTTCACATCTGGGGATAATGCTTTCTGAACCCAGACTCGCAGGTTACAATCACAGAGCATGTCCAAATAGGTAATGAGGTGGGCAACGCTGAAGCAGTCAGCTTTAGCAGTTGCAGGTTTGTTCTTGAGGACCTCAGGTGCAATGTGGCGGGACTTGGCGCCGTCGGGTAAGTTGAGATTGTAGCCGAGAGGAATAGAAAGTCCATAGTCAATGATGGTTACTTGGAGCCCCTCAGGTGTGCGCTTTATACAGATATTATTTGCTTTGATGTCGAGGTGAGTCCAGCCACGAGAGTGAATACGCATTAAAATATTGCACACTTATGAGAGAACTTCCAAGTTCTCGAGACGGCTCAATGTATGTTTTTTGGTAAGGTCCTCTAAGGTTTCACCGGCGTAGTCTGTCACTATGGTCAAATACTCTGGGCACACTGCTATTATGTTTTGTACTCCTGCGATATCCTGAAGGGCGTGAAGGGCGTGCATCTCTCTTAATAAAGCGCTGACACACTTGGATCTATCTTGGCAAGATTTTGCTACCCAGCATGAAGAGGATACAGACGCTAGATGACACTTGCCAAAAGAACCTGATCCAAGCAACTTACAACTTTCATCATCGTCAAACAAAAAGTTGTGCATCAGAGGTCCAAAAACATTGAACTCAAATTGTCTACACATTCCTCGCAGACAGTCAACAGTCTTTTTCTGTGGGGCAGGCTTCGTTTGTTCCCATTTAGAAACATTATGTTCAGGATCTACCCGTACACGTTTCCAGGAATCCTTCCTACACTCGTGTACGGACTCCTCCCGCACTCTCTTCATGTTTTTCCAATTCCGCTCACTGGAGTCCTGGCCGGTCATCTTGAATCAACTGCAATCAGATAAACAACTATAGAAGAACAAAGAAATAAGTTACTTCTTATATACAAGACGGAGAGAAGATACTGATTATCTCCCTATAGAACATATACTTAAATGTAGTTAGGTTAGAATTTATTAGAGAAACCAGAATGTAGTAGTGGTAGTAGTAGAGTGTAGTGGTGGTAGTTGAGTGTAGTGGTGGTAGATGAGTATAATGGTAGTAGTTAAGAGTAGTGGTGGTAGTTGAGTGTAGTAGTGATAGTTGAGTGTAGTGTTGGTAGATGAGTGTAGTGGTAGTAGTTAAGAGAGTAGTAGTGATAGTTGAGTGTAGTGGTGGTAGATGAGTGTAGTGGTAGTAGTTAAGAGTAGTGGTGGTAGTTGAGTGTAGTAGTGATAGTTGAGTGTAGTGGTGGTAGATGAGTGTAGTGGTAGTAGTTGAGTGTAGTGGTGGTAGATGAGTGTAGTGATGGTAGTTGAGAGTAGTGGTGGTAGTTGAGTGTAGTAGTGATAGTTGAGTGTAGTGGTGGTAGATGAGTGTAGTGGTAGTAGTTAAGAGTAGTGGTGGTAGATGAGTGTAGTAGTGATAGTTGAGTGTAGTGGTGGTAGATGACTGTAGAGATGGTAGTTGAGAGTAGTGGTGGTAGTTGAGTGTAGTGGTGATAGTTGAGTGTAGTGGTGGTAGATGAGTATAATGGTAGTAGTGGCAGTAGTTGAGTGTAGTAGTGATAGTTGAGTGTAGTGGTGGTAGTTAAGAGTAGTGGTGGTAGATGAGTATAATGGTAGTAGTGGCAGTAGTTGAGTGTAGTAGTGATAGTTGAGTGTAGTGGTAGTAGTTAAGAGTAGTGGTGGTAGATGAGTATAATGGTAGTAGTGGCAGTAGTTGAGTGTAGTAGTGATAGTTGAGTGTAGTGGTGGTAGATGAGTATAATGGTAGTAGTGGCAGTAGTTGAGTGTAGTAGTGATAGTTGAGTGTAGTGGTGGTAGATGAGTGTAGTGGTAGTAGTTAAGAGTAGTGGTGGTAGATGAGTGTAGTAGTGATAGTTGAGTGTAGTAGTGATAGTTGAGTCTAGTGGTGGTAGATGAGTGTAGTGGTGGTAGATGAGTGTAGTGGTAGTAGTTAAGAGTAGTGGTGGTAGATGAGTGTAGTAGTGATACTTGAGTGTAGTGGTGGTAGATGAGTGTAGTGGTGGTAGATGAGTGTAGTGGTAGTAGTTAAGAGTAGTGGTGGTAGATGAGAGTAGTAGTGATAGTTGAGTGTAGTGGTGGTAGATGAGTGTAGTGGTGGTAGTTAAGAGTAGTGGTGGTAGATGAGAGTAGTAGTGATAGTTGAGTCTAGTGGTGGTAGATGAGTGTAGTGGTAGTACTTAAGAGTAGTGGTGGTAGTTGACTGTAGTAGTGATAGTTGAGTGTAGTGGTGGTAGATGAGTGTAGTGGTAGTAGCTAAGAGAAGTGGTGGTAGTTGACTGTAGTAGTGATAGTTGAGTGTAGTGAAGGTAATTAAGAGTAGAGGTGGTAGATGAGTGGAAATAAATGGTATAAAATACCGACACAATGGAAAAATAAACACATAAGCAGTATAATGTGATCCTTTATTGACAACGTTTCGCCCACGCAGTGGGCTTTATCGAGTCACAGACAGATCTACCTGGAAAATGAGTAACATGAATATATATAGGGTATAGTCAGGTGGAGAATGCTGGGTCAGGTGGAAAGCTGCATGTGACAGTCTTAAAGTAGTGTGATAGTTAAAAACTTTGTGTGACTTAAAGGACCTGCAGTGTTCCATTCTTCAACGCTATCCCACCTAGAACTCAAGAATGGAACACTGCAGGTCCTTTAAGTCACACAAGGTTTTAAACTATCACACTACTTTTAAGACTGTCACATGCAGCTTTCTCCACCTGACCCGGCATTCTCCACCTGACCCAGCATTCTCCACCTGACCCAGCATTCTCCACCTGACCCAGCATTCTCCACCTGACTATACCCTATATATATTCATGTTACTCATTTTCCAGGTAGATCTGTCTGTGACTCGATAAAGCCCACTGCGTGGGCGAAACGTTGTCAATAAAGGATCACATTATACTGCTTATGTGTTTATTTTTCCGTGGTAGATGAGTGTAGGGGTGGTAATCATTCACAATGCACCTTGATACTTTAGCATATATTTTTTTCCTGGTTCATGGCTCTCTAGACGACACTAATTAAGCCATCTAGACGACACTAATTAAGCCATCTAGACGACACTAATTAAGCCATCTAGACGACACTAATTAAGCCATCTAGACGACACTAATTAAGCCATCTAGACGACATAATTAAGCCATCTAGACGACACTAATTAAGCCATCTAGACGACATAATTAAGCCATCTAGACGACACTAATTAAGCCATCTAGACGACACTAATTAAGCCATCTAGACGACACTAATTAAGCCATCTAGACGACACTACTTAAGCCATCTAGACGACATAATTAAGCCATCTAGACGACACTAATTAAGCCATCTAGACGACACTAATTAAGCCATCTAGACAACACTAATTAAGCCATCTAGACGACACTAATTAAGCCATCTAGACGACACTAATTAAGCCATCTAGACGACACTAATTAAGCCATCTAGACGACATAATTAAGCCAGATGGATCCCTGTTCATCATATAATCATGGCTGAACTTACAACAAGACATATAGGTGGACCCAGGAAATTTGAGGCTGGAATCTTTACATTGCAGTAAAACACTGCAACAAACCTACCGGCCCATACTAGGCAAGTCTTTCTCAAACCTAAACCCCCTAACAAAAATATTTGCCGTACTAACTCATGTTGCAAGTCCAACTCAGGTCCCAAATTTGGAATTTAGTAAAGCTTTCGACAGGAAAACTGGCAGTTCATGGTATAGGGGAAGAGGTTCTAAGAGTGATCGAGGCATGACTGACCAATGGGAAGCAGGCTGCATAAATGGTCTGAAATCTGAATGTGGTCCATAAGAAAATGTTCTCTTCAAATCTAATTAACCAGGCACATGAACTAAATAATAGCTGTATCTAAGGAGGCAGCAGAGCAGTGAGCCTCACAGACAATCCCAGTACTGTACAGTGTAATGTTTTCTGGACCAGAAGTTGCCAGGGCGCCAACATTCAGGAAGGTAACTGAACACTTGTTACTATGACCAGACACTAAGTCTACAGGCATTATTCACCAAAGATGTGGACTGCCTTGTCCATGTGACTGAAGAAATGGGCAACTCGTTTGAGGAAGAAAGTATGGATGTGATTGTCGTAGATACAAAGCAGACTGCAGTTGAGGCTATGCAGAATGTAAGGAGAACAAGCAAAGTCCAGTTCCAAGCTTTAACAATAGACTGTCTTTCAGAAAGTAACATGTTCATTAACGATGTCATTCATATATACAAGATGAAAGTCTTAAGTGTTTCCTCCCATTGAAACCTTAATAAAGGAAGGCAGCAGCAGCAGCTTTCTCTAAAAAAAATGATATGGAACTTTTTTCACGTCTGCATATCGGCTATCAGGCAAAACAGTTTTTTTTTCGTCGTGAGAATTAGGCATGTCCTTGTGTGCTCTTAGGAGGAAACCTCTGACTAGACACAAACAAATATCTTCCTGAAATTCTCTGAAGAACTGTTTGAAGATAAAACAGAGCTATTGTCACAACTAGAGCAGTCACTGACTGAAGCAGTCATTACCCAGACGCTACACTCAGCCGCAGCCAAGAACTACTGTCAGCAAGCACATGAAATATACATTTTATATTCGTGTAGAATGCTTGTTACTGCATCATGTAGGAATCTGATCTGTGACAATTATGTTGCATATTCAGTGAAAGCTAGTGCAGAATCAAAGCGTGATAAAGGAGTGCAGAGAAGTGCACTGGTTGCAGTTGCCTTTCTAAGCAAGTGGCAGAACTTTTTTTCGGAGAAAAATAACAAAAAAGAGCTATTCAGTTTCCTGTTAGAAGCCTTTCTTAGACAGTTTGACAAGGAGGACAAACAGTTCTTCTTCACTGATAGTGACGCAATTCTCAGTTTCCAACAACTGCCAGACCTGACATAGTTAACTCCATGAACCCATCGTACTTGAAATCGTTTACCTGGAGTCGATTTATTGTTGTTGGGTTGGCACAGCCCTAGACCAAGCCTTTCAGTTGCTACCTTGTTCAACGTAATTGCACTTACCACAGTTTGAATATCAGCTTCCACTTCTAGAATTTGACCAATACCCCTAGATGTCAGCTGAGGCATTAGCAAGTCTACAGAATGGTGAGGAGGAGCGCTTTAAACTTCTCAGAACATTACACTTACGAGTGGCATGACCCGAAGCTTAATGATACCCGCAATTAGAGTCAGTGGAACAGCCATAAGAATTACCACCAGTCGGGTTTATGACAGTCAGAAATGTGACGCCAGTGTGACAGCGTGCAAGGAAAAGTTATGTCGGGTAATGAATTTACTCTGAGTCTCAGAGAAGAACCCCGAAGGTTCTTGCCTCTAGAGTAACTGATGACTGGGTTGCATGACTTATTTACTTCTTGATAAATGATTTATGGAGCAGGTTGTTAAAGAGATGCAGCGTGAGTAGTAACGACCTTACTGTCATAGGTGCAGGTGCGGGCTGAAAGTAACAAACTATTAGGGTCATGTGGACTTTTTACACGTCGTTAACCTTAGACGAATGTTACTGGGCACATCTTGATGGATTACGCCACTGAATAACATTAAAACTATTTCCAAATTATTATTATTATAACCAAAAGAAGCGCTAAACCACAGGGGTTATACAGTGCTGCAGAGTAGGGCAGGATGCAGGGAGAATGGATTGTAAGAGGGAGAGGGATGATTAGTAGGGTATGGAGTGCAGCAGGGTAGTGGATAGTGTAAGGATAGAGTATAGCAAGAGGGGAGTGCTAGAGGCATAATCTTCAGAGTTTGTGTAGTAAGTCAGTTGCTGTCAAAAATCAATGAGAGAGTCAGGATTAAAGGAGGGTTCATCTGCAAGAAGGGAAGGTAAAGAAAGGGCAGCAGAGCGAAGACGACGTTGGAGGTAAATTATGCGTGCTCGTTGATAGAGTGGGCAGTCCAACAGAATATGTCGAACAGACACTGGAACCTGACAATGCTCACAGACGAGTGTGGCCGATGCGAAGACGGGAGAGTGTAGTCTCCCAACCTCGACATTGGTGACAAGAAGAAGGCCAGAAACCTATACTCGGTTTAATAGAATGAAGTTTGTTATTTAGCAGGTCAGACCAGCGTTGTTGCCAACGGGTGCGAAGGTAGCAATGACTGCAAAATAGTCCGTGAAAGGAACACCTCTATATGAAACTGGAAGGTCATGTACTGCTGACCACGCAGCAGTCTGCCTGTTCATTGCCCTGTACGTCAACATGATCAGGGACCCAACAAAAGACAATATCTTGTGCTTGCTAGAGATACGGCGTAACCACAGTTGGATACGAAGAACTAGGGGGTGAGGTGTATCAAATTTTCGGATAGCCTGTAAAGCACTAAGGGAGTCTGAAACGACTATAAATGGTGACACAGGCATAGATGCAATACGGATAAGTGCCACAAGAATGGCATACAATTCAGCCGTAAATATGCTAGATGCCCTCGCACAACGCTGTCCGGAAACACTGCTGCGAATCCGACGCCGTCAGATGGCTTTGAACCATCAGTATACACTGCGATGGCATGGGAATGAGAATGGAAGTGGTCTAGAAAAAAAGAGCGAGAAGCCGCCGTAGGTAGTTGGGCTTTCGTGCAAGGTAGAGGAAAAGAACAGACACGGACAGCAGGAACTTCCCAAGGGGGTAGTGGAAAGGGAGATGTCAAATGAACATAGAAAGGTGGTAGCTGAAGGGAAGACAAGAGTGAATGCAGACGAAGAAAAAAGGGACGAAATAAACAGGGGCAAAGAACAAATAAAGTGTCTACTAACATCTGTGACAATCCTATACATGGAAGGATTGCGGAGGTCATGAGAGCGAACATAATAGTGAAGGCAATGTGTATCACGACGATCGGACAAGGATGGAATGTTCGCTTCTACATAGAGGCTCTCAACCGGGGAAGAACGAAAAGCACAGGTGAAGGTTGTTGCCAATCTTTTTAGGAAAAGTATGATAGAAAAAGACAATAATAACTACAATAATAAACACTTTATTTTAATAGAAAGAAATGTAAATAATAAATACGTAAATATGACTATAATTATCCTATCTTAAGAAAAATGAAAAATGAAAACCAAAAATATATATATCTGATCCAAAGCTAGATATTTACATGTGTTGATCTTGTTAACACAGAAGCAATGAATCGATATTAGACTCAGTGGTGTTGCTGTTATTGTTGCTGCATCGATGTTTCCCCAAAATCCAACAGTTTTCCACATCCACAATGTCACAAATGATATCAGGGACTCAGGTGAAGGTTGCCTGAGGTTTCTAGAGTGTGGACTTAGGAACTACTGGCGTAGTGAAGAATTGGTGGTAACGACTCTGTTTCTCACTTGGTGAGTACGCCGGCCCCCCACTCAGCCTTGAATCCGATGATCCGTGCGGAAACAGAGGAAGTGAGGTCGGGCGCGGTCAGTCGAGTGATTTCAACCTGTGGCCAGAGCCTAGCTCCGGTGAAAAGGGGGAGGGTATAGCGGGAGCTAGATACTCACCCCACCTCAACAAGCAAACTACCATTCAACCATCACTCTACATACCTTCACACTTTCATCACTCCTATCTATGGACTTTTCCCTCACACTCCCCCATACCAAGACTGCTAGTCAAGGAATAGAAGTAGAAATTATGAGGTAAAAGTCCAAAAAAAAATGAAAGTCGCATAAGTACAAATATTCTACTGACTGTCACGACTTAACCAGTCAGAGAAATAATTATAGGAACCATTGATATACACTATATGAAACTTAAAAGCCTGGAGTGCCAATGTCCACCTCAAGAGGCGACTGTTGGTTCCCTTAAAAGTTTCTAGGTATACCAATGGTTTATGGTCTGTTTCTAGAATGAATTCTTTCCCCAGTAAATAGAATTTAAGTTAGGAGATACTCCACCTAAGGGCCAAACATTCCTTTTCAAGGTTGGGGTATCTCGTTTCTGCTGGAGGGAATTTATAGGCTCAGAAGTACCGGAATCAGGGTCGTGGATATGAGGTGTAGTAAGCCATTGACACCTGTTGCATGGCCCATACTTTTTGACACCTGCGTGTACAAATGTGGCCAGAAATATGTCTGTCTGATTTTATGCCACATCTTACGATTGGCCCAATATTCGGTCACTGGCAGGTCATGAGCCATTTGGAGAATTGACTCGCGGCATTGGCCGGGGATGACCAGGAGGGAATTAGTCGGGGATGACCAGGAGAGTGTTAGTCGACTGGTGTGAGTCGCATCCTAGGACAGTGACCTAATCTGCCCGAAATGCTCAGCATAACAAGGGACTTTCTATATAGTAGTATGTCACTGATGTCAGCTAGGCCTGTATACCATGTACATGTACTTGTAGTAAATAGAGATATTATTATTATTAAGGTTTGAAAGAGTAGCAGGGAGGCCGCCGAATATATATGGCCATCATAATCGAGTTTCGATAAAATTGGGGCTGAATGCAGGCGAAGGAGAGTGCTACGATGAGCCCCCCATGAAAGATGAGCGAGGGTTTTAAGGAGGTTCAGCCGGCTATGACAAGTTGCCTTCAGAGAGGTAATGTGAGGTTTCCAGGACAATAGACGGTCAAACAGGAGGCTGAGAAACCTGACTGTATCACGTTCTGGGATACGTGAGCCGTATAGGTACAATGGATGATCAGAGACCACTGAACGTCTAGTAAACGTAAGTTGATGAGTTTTGCCACTAGAAAATTTAAAGCCGTGAGTGGTGGCCCAATCGGGAACCCGGTTGATGGCATGCTGGAGGGAAACTGCAATGAGGTGACAGTCAGCACCCGCACAAGCTATAGCAAAGTCATCCCCATAAAGCGATGACCAAATGTTGGATGGGAGAACAGATGCCAGATTATTTATAGCAAGGAGAAAGAGTGTTGTGCTCAGAACACAACCCTGGGGGACACCTTCAGCTTGGACAAATTCCGGGGAAAGCTCATTACTAACATGGACACGGAAATGTCTTTCAGTTAAGAAAGCCTTAAGGAAAAATGGAAGATTGCCTCGGCCTAAGGAGTGGGCCTGGGTCAAGATATTATTCCTCCAAGTTGTGTCATAAGCCTTCTCAAGGCCGAAAAAGATGGCGATAACCGAGTGGTTATTAGCAAAGGCATTACGAATATACGTATCCAAGCGCAGTAAGGGGTCAATGGCAGAACGGCCCTTACGAAAGCCATATTGACTAGTGGAGAGACTACTGTGCGTCTTTAAATACCACATCAAACGTCTATTAACTAGACGTTCCATCACCTTGCAAACTGCACTGGTAAGAGCGATGGGAGGGTAGTGGAAGGCATCATGTCCCGTAGTACCTGGTTTGCGAAAAGGAAGAACAATAGCAGACTTCCACAGCTTCCAAATCCACGTCAGTTTGCGTTCGGCCCGCAGTTACAGCCTGGTTGATCAAACCCTGATCCACCACGAGGCCTGGTCTTATACCGAGCCTAGGGCCAGTTGACCCCGAAACTCTCTCCAGGTATACTCCAGGTATACTTATAACAGGAATCTGCACATGCAACCCTGTAGGCATATGGGTGAAGTTCAAAAGTGGGCCATTTCTAAATAGCAGGCTGACACAAAGGTAGAGTGGGCTCCACAACCTGGTGGTCCTTGGTTAAGGACAGACAAGGTTATCTCTCTGATGAACTTATTCCACCTCTAAATCGACAGGATGGGACCACCTCTACTAGTAGTCAGGAGAAAGCGGACTTCTTTGCCTAACACTTTGTTGCCAAAATGCAAGTTCCTGATCCGACGAGGGACCCTCCTTGGCTAGCTGTAAGAACTGTGTCAAAACTGTCAGTAGTGACAATACGGCAGGAGGAGGAGGAGGTGCATCTTCTTCTTAAATAGCTGGACCAAGAAAAGAATGTGAGCCCGGATAAGCTGAGCCCTTGATTGCTGAGTAGATGTGCAGACCAGCTAGCAACACCTCTAACTCACATCTTTCAGCGCTGCTTAGTACAGTGTAAATCACATTCTCTTTGAAAAGAGGCAAATATAGTCCCTGTTCACAAAAGGAAGAGTAGAGCAGAAATCAGTAACTACAGACCAGTGTCACTCCTGTCAATCACTGGCAAAATCCTTGAGACAATAATCTCACGGCAAATGACAGAGTTTTTCGACTACCACTCACTTCATTGTGACCGTCAATATGGCTTCAGAAAAGGTTACTCTCCTGCTGATCTATTGTCAAACTCTTCACTAAGTGGCACCAGTCTCTGGATGAATCTGAAGTCAGCTGTGTAGTAGCACTGGACATTGCTGGTGCTTTCGACAGAGTATGGCACCAGGGGCCTGGTCAGAAACCAGGCCGCGGGGGCGTTGACCCCTGGAACCCTCTCCAGATATACTCCAGGGACTCTGGGCAAAACTGCAAGCACTGGAAATTGTATGTCTCCTCAGTGATTACCTTCAAGGTACATCTCTAAGGGTAGTTATTAATGGGACAGAGTCAGCAAGACATCCTACTGGGACAAGTGTTCCACAGGGAAGTGTGCTTGGGCCATTGTTATGGAATGTCTACTTCAACGACCTCCTCTATCTCATCCCAGAAATCCATACATATGCAGACTACACGCTAACTACTTATCCAAAAGAGGAAATGTCAGCTGCACAGTTTAGGGGGCCGGAGACTACAAACCTCACTCTAGGAAAAGGATCTTGAGGTGAGTATAACACCGGGCACATTTCCGGAGGCGCACATCAACCAAATAACTGCTGCTGCATACGGGCGCCTAGCAAACCTAAGAACAGCCTATATTGGAATATTCAGCACCAGTTTGGAACCCACAACTAGCCAAGCATGTAAGGAAGGTAGAGAAAGTGCAAATGTTTGCAACAAGACTAGTCCCGGTGCTAAGGGGTATGTCCTACGAGGAGAGGTTAAGGGAAATCGACCTGACGACACTGGAGGACAGGCGAGATAGGGGAATATGATAACGACATATAAAATACTGAGAGGAATCGACAAGGTTGACAGACAGGATGTTCCAGAGATGGGACACAGCAACAAGTTTAGTTATACACAATAAAACAGTACAGTAAAACAGGTGAAGAGTACAGCAGTACAAGAGACTTGTACAGTAACACAGGTGAAGAGTACAGCAGTACAAGTGACCTGTACAGTAACACAGGTGAAGAGTACAGCAGTACAAGAGATCTATACAGTAACACAGGTAAAGAGTACAGCAGTACAAGAGATCTATACAGTAACACAGGTGAAGAGTACAGCAATACAAGAGATCTATACAGTAACACAGGTGAAGAGTACAGCAGTACAAGAGACCTGTACAGTAACACACAAGTAAAACAGAACAATACAGAAACACTCACGTACCATACAGCATCATACAATAACAATACAGTACAGAAGAGGAACATACCTGAAAATAAAAGAACAGTGTAAGAGACATTAATAAGAAGACCTGCCAGCTAAGTTACAAGACCTGCCAGCTAAGTTACAAGACCTGCCAGCTAAGTTACAAGATGCAGCTTGTTAAGATAGACTAAATTCTGAGTTTTATTTTTTTTGTGTGTGGTTGTTGTGTGTGTGTGTGTGTGTGTGTGTGTGTGTGTGTGTGTGTGTGTGTGTGTGTGATATAGAAAAGGTCAAAGAAATGAATATGTGAAAAGTAAAAAGTGAGAAAGATTTTAATTGTTAAATAGCTTCTTCTGACAACTCTTTACCTTTCATAAGATAATTTAGAAGCGTCTTCTATGATTTATCCAATACAAATGTCTCTCACTTGTTACTTATTCAAATAATCACATTCCTCATTATCGATATCTTGAAAATACTATATAACAGTGTTCTTCATTTGGTTTATCCAGGATTCTATAAAAAATATTCTTAAGATTGTCCTTATTTCCTTTTCATTTCATTTTCAATATAATTTCACATTCACAGCTGTGTATGAAATTATAGACGTACGTATGAGAATGTGTACACATCTTTGTGTACACTTTCTTGAGGTACTGGTATAGAGGGTGGATTGTGACACACTGTTTACATGTTCTACTGTACAGGCTGAACCAAAAGTCTGGACGCATAGGAAATATTACTAATATTCAGTTTTTTTCCGCAGAGTATGTGTCCAGACTTCTGGGTCACCCTGTACACGTATGTTATTAGGGATGAGCGGATTTTGTGTTATAGTTGTGTGTTATAGTTGTGTGTTGTAGTTGTGTGTGTATATGTGTGTATGTGAGATGCATTAAAGGCTGTTTAAGTGTATATTTGTGTTTGCTTGTCAACGTTTAAGTGACGTGAACATACCAAGAACAAATAACAGCAATGATGGAAGAGAAACATTCGAACACGTACACACATTTACACAATAAAACATTTACAAATTTTCTTATACAGATATTTAAATACAAGTAACTGATATAAATGCATTATTTTTTTATTAACACATCGGCTCTCCCACCAAAGCAGGGTGACCCGAAAAAGAAGAAATACTTTCGTCATCATTCACTCCATCACTGTCTTGCCAGAGGCGCTTACACTACAGTTATAAAACTGCAACATCAACACCCCTCCATCAGAGTGCAGGCACTGTACTTCCGACCTCCAGGACTCAAGTCCAGTCTGCCGGTTTCCCTGAATCCCTTCATAAATGTTGCCCTGCTCACACTCCAACAGCACGTCAAGTCATAAAAACTATTTGCCTCCATTCGTTCCTATCCAACACGCTTGCTGGAAATCCAAGCCGCTCACACACAAAGCCTCCTTTACCCCCTCCCTCCAACCTTTCCTAGGCCGACCCCTTCCCCGCCTTCCTTCCACTACAGATTTATACGCTCTCCAAGTCATTCTATTTCGTTCCATCCTCTAAATTTCCGAACCACCTCAACAACCCCCTCTTCAGCCGTCTGGATAACCCTTATAGTAACCCGCACCTCCTCCTAATTTCCAAACTACGGATTCTCTGCATTATACTGACACTGCACATTGTCCTCAGACACGACACCTCCACTGCCTCCAGCCTTCTCCTTGTTACAATATTCACCACCCATGTTTCACACCCATATAAGAGCATTGTTATAACTATACTCTCATACATTCCCCTATTTGCTTCCATGGACAACGTTGTCTCTACAGACTCCTCAGTGCACCACTCACTTTTTTCCCTCGTCTTTCATAGACTCATCTGCTGACAAGTCCACTCCCAAATATCTGAATACATTCACTTCCTCCATACTCCCTCCAATCTGATATCCAATATTTCACTATCTAGATTTTGAATCCTCATCACCTTACTTTTTTCTAGTGACTGAGTTAGTTGGGTGTGAGGCTGGTCTCGTCTAGCTGGCCTACTGTCGACGCTGTCTTGGGTGTAATTACAGGACGCAGATATGTATGTGTTCCCTCCTGTAATTTCACCCACCTGCACATTCTATACAGTAGACCAGCTAGACAAGACTAAAGTACCATCCAACAAGGTCACTGGGAAGGGGGCAAGGGGCCAAAAAAACGGTAACCTTGGGGAAGTGGGGAACCATTGACCTGGGGAAGGAAACAATCGAAAAAAATACTAAAACATGCAGAACCTGGGGAAGTGAGGAAGGAAGTACATTTAAGATGATATAGATGAACTTCTGGACTCCCGGAATTAGGGAAAGCATAAAAAATATAGTGGAAACACTGAGTGTGCCATGGTTGACATGGAGGAGACAGTGGTGGAGGCCAGGGTTGACATGGAGGAGACAGTGGTGGAGGCCAGGGTTGACATGGAGGAGACAGTGGTGGAGGCCAGGAATGACATGGAGGAGACAGTGGTGGAGGCCAGGGTTGACATGGAGGAGACAGTGGTGGAGGCCAGGGTTGACATGGAGAAGACAGTGGTGGAGGCGAGGAATGACATGGAGGAGACAGGGTGGAGGCCAGGATGAATGAGGAGACAGTGGTGGAGGCCAGGGTTGACATGGAGAGACAGTGGTGGAGGCCAGGGATGACATGAAGGAGACAGTGGTGGAGGCCAGGAATGACATGAAGGAGACAGTGGTGGAGGCCAGGGTTGACATGGAGAAGACAGTGGTGGAGGCCAGGGATGACATGGAGAAGACAGTGGTGGAGGCCAGGTTGACATGGAGGAGACAGTGGTGGAGGCCAGGGTTGACATGGAGGACACAGTGGTGGAGGCCAGGAATGACATGGAGGAGACAGTGGTGGAGGCCTGAAATGACATGAAGGAGACAGTGGTGGAGGCTGAGTGAGTACTGTATTTGGCTGTAAGATACATCACCCATGCTGAGTGAGTACTGTATTCTGGTTGTAAGATACATCACCCATGCTGAGTGAGTACTGTATTCTAGCTGTAAGATACATTACCCATGCTGAGTGAGTACTGTATTCTGGCTGTAAGATACATTACCCATGCTGAGTGAGTACTGTAGTCTGGCTGTAAGATACATTACCCATGCTGAGTGAGTACTGTATTCTGGGGCTGGGAAGATACATTACCCATGCTGAGTGAGTACTGTATTCTGGCTGTAAGATACATTACCCATGCTGATGAATACTGTATTCTGGCTGTAAGATACATTACCCATGCTGAGTGAGTACTGTATTCTGGCTGTAAGATACATTACCCATGCTGAGTGAGTACTGTATTCTGGCTGTAAGATACATTACCCATGCTGAGTGAGTACTGTATTCTGGCTGTAAGATACATTACCCATGCTGAGTGAGTACTGTAGTCTGGCTGTAAGATACATCACCCATGCTGAGTGAGTACTGTATTCTGGCTGTAAGATACATTACCCATGCTGAGTGAGTACTGTAGTCTGGCTGTAAGATACATTACCCATGCTGAGTGAGTACTGTATTCTGGCTGTAAGATACATCACCCATGCTGAGTGAGTACTGTATTCTGGCTGTAAGATACATCACCATGCTGATGAGTACTGTATTCTGCTGTAAGATACATTACCCATGCTGAGTGAGTACTGTATTCTGGCTGTAAGATACATTACCCATCTGAGTGAGTACTGTAGTCTGGCTGTAAGATACATACCCATGCTGAGTGAGTACTGTATCTGGCTGTAAGATACATCACCCATGCTGAGTGAGTACTGTATTCTGGCTGTAGATACATCCCATGCTGAGTGAGTACTGTATTCTGGCTGTAGATACATAGCTGGTGAGTACTATTCTGGCTGTAAGATACATCACCCATGCTGAGTGAGTACTGTATTCTGGCTGTAAGATACATCACCCATCTAGTGACTGTATCTGGCTGTAAGATACATCACCCATGCTGAAAACCTGAGCCTTGTACAGAAACATTCCATGTCTGAGTGAACTGTGATTCTGATGAATACTCACCAGACATTCACTTATCTAGAGCTTAAATACATCCCAGCTAAGTACTGAATTTCACCTCCGCCGCCATCGTACTGAGCAGACACCTCCGCCGCCATCGTACTGAGCAGAAACCTCCGCCGCCATCGTACTGAGCAGACACCTCCGCCGCCAGCGTACTGAGCAGACACCTCCGCCGCCATCGTACTGAGCAGACACCTCCGCCGCCAGCGTACTAAGCAGACACCTCCGCCGCCATCGTACTGAGCAGACACCTCCGCCGCCAGCGTACTGAGCAGACACCTCCGCCGCCAGCGTACTGAGCAGACACCTCCGCCGCCAGCGTACTGAGCAGACACCCCGCCGCCAGCGTACTGAGCAGACACCTCCGCCGCCATCGTACTGAGCAGACACCTCCGCCGCCATCGTACTGAGCAGACACCTCCGCCGCCATCGTACTGAGCAGACACCTCCGCCGCCATCGTACTGAGCAGACACCTCCGCCGCCAGCGTACTAAGCAGACACCTTTGTTGAAAGTTTGAAGCTGTGTCACTGAGAGTTGTGCAAGTTATCAGCCATTGCAGGATGTTGGGAATAAGTTCAACATCAGTCAGAGGTCAGTTGCTCACGCCAGTTGTGCCAAGAATCTGGTCCTAGTGACCCTGCATTGAAGCATACTGGGTGAGGCCTCGAGTTATGAGCAAAATTAAAACAAAAATGTTGGAAAAAAACAAGAAACACTAGAAAGGTGTCCCCATATTCCATAACTACATTGCCCTGACCCTCAGTGCACACTGCTGTTATTATGTAGATAACGCATTTAAATATTAGCTTTGAAAGTTGGAAGGGAAGCAGAAGAGACATTCACAAATCGTCATATTGATACTAATACCTAATTTTTTTTCAATAAAAATAGTAAATTAGGAAATACACAGCCCAAACTTAATTAAAATCTTTCGGAGAGACTATAGAGGCAAATATTCTAAAATACATAGAAGCACATTAAGCTTGAAGCCACTTGAAGCCACTTGATGCCACGAGATGCCACGAGATGCACCACTCAGGAATTTTCACAAGAAATAGGGTATTTTACTTAAAAAAAAAAGAAGCAAATTGAAACCTACTCTGAATAAAATCAATCCACTTTTTTCTGGGCTGCAGTGTCCGCCGGCTCACTGGTGCTGGACCGCCGGCTCACTGGTGCTGGACCGCCGGCTCACTGGTGCTGGACCGCCGGCTCACTGGTCCTGGACCGCCAGCTCACTGGTCCTGGACCGCCGGCTCACTGGTGCTGGACCGCCGGCTCACTGGTGCTGGACCGCCGGCTCACTGGTGCTGGACCGCCGGCTGACTGCTGCTGGACCGCCGGCTCACTGGTCCTGGACCGCCGGCTCACTGGTGCTGGACCGCCGGCTCACTGGTGCTGGACCGCCGGCTCACTGCTGCTGGACCGCCGGCTCACTGGTGCTGGACCGCCGGCTCACTGCTGCTGGACCGCCGGCTCACTGGTGCTGGACCGCCGGCTCACTGCTGCTGGACCGCCGGCTCACTGGTCCTGACCGCCGGCTCACTGGTCCTGGACCGCCGGCTCACTGGTGCTGGACCGCCGGCTCACTGGTGCTGGACCGCCGGCTCATTGGTGCTGGACCGCCGGCTCACTGGTGATGGACCGCCGGCTCACTGGTGCTGGACCGCCGGCTCACTGGTGCTGGACCGCCGGCTCACTGGTGCTGGACCGCCGGCTCACTGGTGCTGGACCGCCGGCTCACTGGTCCTGGACCGCCGGCTCACTGGTGCTGGACCGCCGGCTCACTGGTGCTGGACCGCCGGCTCACTGGTGCTGGACCGCCGGCTCACTGGTGATGGACCGCCGGCTCACTGGTGCTGGACCGCCGGCTCACTGATGCTGTACCGCCGGCTCACTGGTGCTGGACCGCCGGCTCACTGGTGCTGGACCGCCGGCTCACTGGTGCTGGACCGCCGGGTCACTGGTGCTGGACCGCCGGCTCACTGGTGCTGGACCGCCGGGTCACTGGTGCTGGACCGCCGGCTCACTGCTGCTGGACCGCCGGCTCACTGCTGCTGGACCGCCGGCTCACTGCTGCTGGACCGCCAGCTCACTGCTGCTGGACCGCCGGGTCACTGGTGCTGGACCGCCGGCTCACTGCTGCTGGACCGCCGGCTCACTGCTGCTGGACCGCCGGCTCACTGGTGCTGGACCGCCCGGTCACTGGTGCTGGACCGCCGGCTCACTGATGCTGGACCGCCGGCTCACTGCTGCTGGACCGCCGGCTCACTGCTGCTGGACCGCCGGCTCACTGCTGCTGGACCGCCGGCTCACTGCTGCTGGACCGCCGGCTCACTGGTGCTGGACCGCCGGCTCACTGGTACTGGACCGCCAGCTCACTGCTGCTGGACCGCCGGGTCACTGGTGCTGGACCGCCGGCTCACTGCTGCTGGACCGCCGGCTCACTGGTGCTGGACCGCCGGTTCACTGCTGCTGGACCCGGTGTCTTGAATAAGCAGCTGTAAAACAACAATGCACATTTGGAGTATAAAGAGACTCTTAAAGCAATAAGAAAACTTTTATTAATTGTGAGTAAGTCCCTCTTCATATACAAGCTTTTGAAAAGCTTGAATGGAAATATTTAAAATTGGAATATATTTTTCCTCTGTTACATTCACTCACTTCCTAGACTATACATAACAAAAAGCCACAATACCGTGACTGGAACAATACACAAATAACCCGCACGTAGGAGAGAGGAGCTTACCACGATGTTTCGGTCCTACTTGGACCATTTACAAAGTCACACTAACAAAAAGGAGAGAAGGAGGGGCATATATAGGCCAGCAGACAGAGACGGGACAAGAGAGGAAGTAGGAAAGGAAGAAGAGAGGTAGTGGTGGTGGAGTCAGTCAAAGACTAAGAAAGAGGAGCACTGCAAGGGAGCTAGGGGCTTACAAAGGGTAGGAACAAGAACACATAGGGGGGGAAATAATGGACCAAACACCCAAGGCAGAAGAAAGAAAACCCAAAGGAGAAAGAGGAAAGGGGAAGAGGAAGAAGGGAAAAAAAGAATCAGGTTAAGTCACGGGTGTTCCGAACTTTGCAGCATTTAACAATGTAATGGGAAAGGAAAGCATCAACAGAGACAAAGCCACGACTAAGATTCATACAGGGAAAGTTATGTATAAGGGAGGATTCAACCAGACGGCGACTGTAAAAGTTAGAAGTAGGTTAGACAGTTTTAGCAGAAGACCAGTCAATAGGATGACTGTGATGTCTGACATGACAGAAGAGAGCATTATTGATGTCGGCCTAACACTATTTTTGTGCTTCCTGAGACTGTCAGAAAGAGATCGGCCAGTTTCTCCAAAGTACTAAAGAGGACAAGAGAAACAAGAAATAGAGTAAACAGTACTAGACACCAGGAGCATCTATAGAGGGAGGAGAGGTATGAACTAGATTAGTGCGAAGAGTGTTAGTCTGGCGGAAAGTAAGTTTGATGTCTAAGGAACAGAGAAAGTTGTTGAGATTAGAAAGATTATAAAATAGGAAAGGAAGAGGACAGGAGAGTTCCCAGGAGTAGAGAGTTTGGGAGAGAAGAAAGTCCGTTTAGCACGTGAGAAAGCAGAGTCTGTGAAATGGGAAGGGTAGCCAAGACGGGAAAATGAATTACGAGGAGTGGAAATTTCTGATTCAAGGAACTGAGGATCACAAATGCGGAGAACACGGAGAAAGAAGGAGATAAGAACACTTGACAGAGGAAGCATGATAAGAAAAGTAGTGAGTGTACATGCCACTGTGCATAGGCTTGCGGTACACGGAAAAAGCAAAACCTGTATCTGAGCGGTGGACATGAACATCAAGGAAAGGAAGCAAGGAATTAGATTCCCATTCAGCTTTGAACTTAATGGAAGGGGCAAGATTATTAAGAGCATCAAGAAATGGTTGGAAGAAACTAGAGTCACGAGGCCAAAGAGCAAAGATGTCATCTTGACCCCTTGTTGCTGTGTCCCATCTCTGGAACATCCTGTCTCTGTCCACCTTGTCGATTTCTCTCAGTATTTTATATGTCGTTATCATATCCCCCCCTATCTTTCCTGTTTTCCAGTGTCGTCAGGTCGATTTCCCTTAACCTCTCCTCGTAGGACATGCCCCTTAACTCCAGGACTAGTCCTGTTTCATACCTTTGCACTTTCTCTAGTTCCTTTGCGTGCTTGGTTAGGTGTAACATACACAGTGTACAGGGTCCTGAACGATTCCTTATTGAGATGTTGTAATGCTGTACTTAGGTTTGCTAGGCGCCCGTATGCTGCAGCAGTTATTTGGCTGATGTGCGCCTCAGGAGATGTGCCTGGTGTTATACTCATCCCAGAATCCTTTTCCTTGAGTGAGATTTGTAGTCTCTGGCCCCCTAGACTGTACTCTGTCTGAGGTCTTCTTTGCCCTTCCCCGATCTTCATGACTTGGCACTTAGTGGGGTTGAACTCCAGGACCTAGTTGTTGGACCAGGCTTGCAGCCTGTTTAGATCCCTTTGTAGTTCTGCCTGGTCCTCGTCTGATTGAATTATTATCAACTTTACATCATCTGCAAACAGGGACACTTCTGAGTCTATTCCTTCAGTCATGTCGAAACATCACCGGCCCTAAGACTGACCCCTGTGGAACCCCGTTCGTCATGGGCGCCCACTTTGACACCTCGTCACGTACCATAACTCGCCGTTGTCTTCCTGACAGGTATTCCCTGATCCATTGTAGTGCCTTCCCTGTTATCCCTGCCTGGTCCTCCAACTTTTGCACTAATCTTTTGTGTGGATCTGTGTGAAACACCTTCTTACAGTCCAAGAAAACGCTATCTACCCACTCCTCTCTCTCTCTTGTCTTACTGCCGTCACCCTGTCATAGAACTCCAGTAGGTTTGTGACAGAATTTCCCGTCCCTGAAACCCCGCTGGCTGTCATTGATAAGCTCATTCCTTTCTAGGTGCGCCACAACTCTTCTGATAATCTTCTCTATAACTTTGCTTACTATACATTGGGGCTTTATTTGCTGTCTTCCATACCATAAGTATGTTTATGGAGCAACTTGCAATGTGAACAGACTGACTGATGTTGTAGTGGCCAGGCTTAGGCTTGGCTACAAGTACTTCTGGCAGTTTGGGAGACACACAGATGATGATCAAACTAAATGCAAATTATGTGGTCAGGCATATGGTCACTGTCTTTAATACTATGTGCTTAATTATCCACTTATTGAGGAATATAGAGATAAACAGTATAATAGCCTAAGTGACATGTCAAGATATCTTAATAATGAAAATAAGATACCAGTTGTACTAAGCAAATTTCCTAAATTTGCTTGTAACAGATAAGTGAACTGTAGATATAAATCCAAATGCACGACGGATATGGAGTGTATACAATAAACTAACCACTTCGGTGACAAAATCTAATCTAAATCTTCCATACCTCAGGTAATCGCCCTGTTTCGATAGATGTGATGAAGATTGTTGTTAGGGGTACACATAGCTACTCTGCTCCCTCTCTCAGGACCCATGGAGAGATGTCCGGCCCCATCGTCTTTGAGGCATCTAGCTCGCTTAGCAACCTCTTCACTTCTTCCTCGGTTGTATGTATTGTGTCCAACAGTTGATGGTGTACCCCAACCTCTCCGTCTTTCTGGAGTCATTTTTGTCTCCTCTTTGAATCTCACGTTGAGCTCCTCATATACTTCGCGGTCGTTTCTTGTGATCTTCCCTCCTTCCTTCCTCAGCCTGATTACCTGGTCCTTAACTGTTGTTTTCCTCCTGATGTGGCTGTATAACAGTTTCGGGTCAGATTTGACTTTCGCTGCTGTCATTTTCGTATAGTCGTTGGGCCCCCTCCCCTTCTTATTTGTGCATATTCTCCTGGGTCCTTTGCCTTCTAAACTTCGTGCATTCTCTAGCACACTTAGTTTTGGTCTCTCTACACTTTTGGGTAAACCAAGGACTCATCCTGGCTTTCTCGTTATTTCTGTTACCCTTGGGTAGAAATCTCTCCTCAGCTTCCTTGCATATTGTTGTCACATATTATATCATCTCGTATACTGACTTCCCTGCCAGTTCTCTGTCCCACTGAACCCCGTGCAAGAAATTACTTAAGAACATAAGAAAGGAGGAACACTGCAGCAGGCCTGTTGGCCCATACTAGGCAGGTCCTTCACAATCCGTCCCACTAACAGAATATTTGCTCAACCCAATTTTCAATGCTACCCAAGAAATAAGCTTTGATAATTCTATTTACTCATATGTGAGTCCCACTCAAATCCAACCCCTCTCACTCATGAATTTATCCAACCTAAATTTGAAACTACCCAAGGTCCTAGCTTCAATAACCCTACTAGGCAGACTGTTCCACTCATCAACTACCCTATTTCCAAACCAATACTTTCCTATATCCTTTCTAAATCTAAACTTATCTAACTTGAATCCATTATTGCGGGTTCTCTCTTGGAGAGATATCCTCAAGACCTTATTTATATCCCCTTTGTTAATACCCATTTTCCACTTGTATACCTCGATCATGTCTCCCCTCATTCTACGTCTTACAAGTGAATGTAATTTAAGGGTCTTCAATCTTTCTTCGTAAGGAAGATTTCCAATGCTATGTATTAATTTAGTCATTCTACGCTGAATGTTTTCTAATGAATTTATGTCCATTCTGTAATATGGAGACCAGAACTGAGCTGCGTAATCTAGGTGAGGCCTTACTAATGATGTATAAAGCTGTAATATAACCTCTGGACTTCTGTTGCTTACACTTCTTGATATAAATCCCAGTAATCTATTTGCCTTATTACGTACGCTTAGGCATTGCTGCTTGGTTTAAAGTTATTGCTTACCATCACCCCCAAGTCCTTCTCGCAATCTGTATGGCTAAGTTCTACATTATTTAACTTATAAGTGCTTGGGTTATGGACACTCCCGAGCTTCAGTACCTTGCATTTATCTGCATTGAACTGCATCTGCCACTTTTCTGACCACGAATTAAGTTTGTCTAAATCTTCCTGAAGTTCTATGACATCTATGTTTGAATCAATTATCCTACCTATCTTCGTGTCGTCGGCGAATTTGCTCATGTCACTAGTAATTCCCTCGTCAAGGTCATTGATATATATTATAAATAACAACGGGCCTAAGACTGATCCCTGTGGAACACCACTTGTTACAGATCCCCACTCGGATTTAACCCCATTTATGCACACTCTCTGCTTCCTAATGGTGAGTTAGACACATATGCAACACTTGGGTATCTTTATTGAGGAAACATTTCGCCACACAGTGGCTTCATCAGTCCAATACAAAGAAGAAAGTAGTAATAAAAGGAGGAGTTTGAGGTAATCAGTTCTCGGAAAGAAGAAGTAGTAAAAGGAGGAGTTGGTAACAGTCCTCGGAAAGAAGAGTAGTAATAAAGGAGGAGTTTGAGGTAATCAGTCCTCAAACTCCTCCTTTATTACTACTTTCTTCTTTCCGAGGGACTGATTACCTCAAACTCCTCCTTTTATTAATACTTTCTTCTTTCCGAGGGACTGATTACCTCAAACTCCTCCCTTTATTACTACTTTCTTCTTTGTATTGGACTGATGAAGCCACTGTGTGGCGAAACGTTTCCTCAATAAAGATACCCAAGTGTTGCATATGTGTCTAATTTAACAACTTGTCGGTTCTCTGAACCATTCATCTACTTCCTAATGGTGAGCCATGACTCGATCCATGACAGCACTTTTCCCCCAATGCCATGAGCTGCCACTTTCTTTAACAGTCTCTGGTCCGGTACTCTATCAAAAGCCTTACTAAAGTCTAAATAAACAATATCAAATTCTTTATCGTGATCAACAGCCTCAAAAGCTTTACTGAAGAATGTTAATAAATTAGATAGGCAGGAACGGCCCCTCGTGAATCCATGCTGAGTATCATTAATCAAATTATGGTTATCTAGATGGCTTCTAATAATATCAGCTATAATTGACTCTAGTAATTTGCCTACAATTGAGGTAAGGCTTATTGGGCGGTAATTTGACGGTAGTGACTTGTCCCCTGCTTTAAAAATAGGAATTACATTAGCCATCTTCCACATATCAGACACTACACCTGTTTGAAGAGATAAATTAAAAATGTTAGATATTGGTTCACAGAGTTCCATTTTGCATTCCTTAAGAACCTTTGCAAAAAGCTCATCAGGACCTGGCGATTTATTTTGTTTCAGTCGGTCTAGTTGTTTCATAACCATTTCACTAGTGACTGTGATATTACATAATTTATCTTCTTCTGGGCCTCTGTAAAAATTAAATTCTGGGATATTATTAGTATCTTCCTGTGTGAAAACCGAGAGAAAATAATTATTAAAAATAGAGCACATATCATTCTCCTTGTCAGTAAGATGCCCAGAGTTATTTTTAAGGGGACCTATCTTATCCCTAACTTTTGTTCTATAAACCTCGAAAAAACTAAATTTTTGATGCCTGTGTAGTTTGACTTCGATCATCCTGTCCTTCCTGCTTCCCTCTCCACTTAAGAACATAAGAACATAAGAATGGAGGAACACTGCAGAAGGCCTACTGGCCCATACAAGGCAGCTCCTTATCAAAACCACCACTACCTAAGAATTTACTCCTGTACTCACGACACTAATCAAACCCAGCCCCTCCCACTCATATATTTGTCCAATCTCTTTTTAAAGCCACCCAAGGTCCTAGCCTCTATCACCCTACTCGGAAGATTGTTCCACGCATCTACAACTCTGTTCGAAAACCAGTACTTGCCTATGTCCTTTCTAAATCTAAATTTATCCAATTTAAATCCGTTATTTCTCGTTCTTACTTGGTTCGATATCCTCAGTATTTTATTAATATCTCCTTTGTTTATGCCCATCATCCACTTGTACACCTCGATGATATCTCCCCTCATTCTACGTCTCTCCAGAGAGTGGAGATTCAATGCTCTAAGTCTATCTTCATACGGGAGATTTCTTATACTGTAAATCATTTTAGTCATTCTTCTTTGTATGTTCTCCAATGAATCTATATCCATCCTGTAGTAAGGAGACCAAAACTGAGCTGCATAATCCAAATGAGGTCTCACTAGTGATGTATAGAGCTGTAAAATAACTTTTGGACTTCTGTTGCTTATACTTCTTGAAATAAATCCTAGTAATCTGTTAGCCTTATTGCGCACACTTAGGCACTGTTGTCTTGGCTTTAGATTTCTGCTTACCATGACTCCCAAGTCTTTGAAGCTCAGAATCACGTGGTCACTGGCCCCGAGGGGTCTTTCATATGTGATGTCTTCAACATCTGCACTACTCAAGGTGAATACTAGGTCTAGTCTTGCTGGTTCATCCTCTTCTCTCTCTGGTAGTGTCCCTAACGTGTTGGTACATGACGTTTTCCAGTACCACCTCCATCATCTTAGCCATCCACGTTTCTGGTCCCTCATGTGGCTCCAGATTCTCCCAGTCGATTTCCTTGTGATTAAAGTCACCCATAATCAGCAGCTTCACCCTGCTCGCATGAGCCCCTCTGGCCTTGGTCTCCTGCTGTTCTGTGGTGGGTTATAAGAACATAAGAAAGAAGGAACACTGCAGCAGGCCTACTGACCCATGCGAGGCAGGTTCAATTCACTCACCGGCTTAAGCCAATGCCTTAAGGTAGTTAAGTCAGGTCCCATTCCCTAAGGAAAGAGCACGGCAACTGACCTAGTAGCACAAGCTGGTCAGGTCCTACTCACACCCACCCACATCCACTTATCCAACCTATTTTTAAAACTACACAACGTCTTAGCTTTTATGACGGTACTCGGGAATTTGTTCCACTCATCCACAATTCTATTACCAAACCAGTGCTTTCCTATATCCTTCCTGAATCAGAATTTTTCCAACTTAAAACCATTGCTGCGAGTTCTGTCTAGGCTAGATATTTTTAGCACGTTATTTACATCCCCTTTATTCATTCCTGTTTTCCATTTATTCACTTCAATCATATCCCCCCTAATTCTACGCCTTTCTAAAGAGTGCAGTCTATCCTCATAGGGAAGATTTCTGATACATGAGATCAACTTTGTACGTTTTTCAATGCATTTATATCCATTCTTTAATACGGTGACCAAACCTCTGAAGCATAATCTAAATGAGGCCAAACCAAAGATATATAGAGTTGAAGAACAACCTGAGGACTTCTATTATTTATACTTCTTGATATGAAGCCAAGGATTCTGTTAGGTCTATTGCGAACACTTATGCACTGTTGTCTTGGTTTCAATTTACTGCTAACCATAACTCCTAAATCCTTTTCGCAATCAGTAATATTAAGATCTACATTATTTAATTTATATGTGGCATGGTTATTGTCCTGTCCAACATTTAGAACTTTGCATTTGTCTATATTAAACTGCAACTGCCACTTCTCCGACCACTGCATCAGTCTATTCACATCATCCTGGAGTGCTCTAATATCCTTATTAGAATGAATTGGACGGCCTATTTTGGTGTCACCAGCAAATTTGCTTATATCGCTATTAATTCCCTCATCTATGTCGTATATGTATATTGTGAACAACAAGGGGCCCAACACTGACCCCTGTGGAACACCGCTTTTGACGTGCCCCCATTCTGATTTTCCCCCATTTATGCAAACTCTCTGCTGCCTATTTGTAAACCATGCCTCTACCCAAGAAAAAAAAATTCTTCCTATTCCGTGTGCCTTAAATTTCCTCAATAGCCTCTGATGTGGAACTCTGTCGAAAGCCTTACTGAAGTCCATATACACAATATCATATTCAGTACCATGATCTACTTCCTCAAATACCTTAGTGAAGAAAGTTAGTAAATTCGTAAGACAGGAACGCCCCTTTGTAAAACCGTGCTGAGATTCATTAATCAATTTATGCCTTTTAAGATGGTTACGAATTGCCTCTGCAATTATTGATTCCATAAATTTTCTCACTATGGAGTTAAAGCTTATTGGTCTATAGTTCGAAGGTAAGGACCTGTCACCTGCCTTGTAAATAGGTATTACATTAGTCATTTTCCCCTTGTTTGGCACTATGCCAGTTTGTAGTGATATATTAAAAAGATTAGCCAAAGGTTTGCTAAGTTCCTCTTTACATTCCTTTAAAACCCTTGCAAACAGTTCATCAGGGCCTGGGGATTTGTTAGGCTTTAATTTCTCTATTTGTCTGAGGACCATGTCACTAGTTACCTCAATCGAGCATAGTTATTTTCGTCCTGTTCTACATAATTTATTATTTCTGAAATTTTGCTAGTATCTTCCTGAGTAAAAACTGAGAGGAAGTAAGTTTTGAAAAGTTCACACATATCCTTATCACTGTCAGTGATCTGACCTGAGTTACTCTTAAGTGGACCTATCTTGTCCCTAATCTTACTTCTGTATACCTGTAGATGAATGGTTCAGAGAACCGACAAGTTGTTAAATTAGACACATATGCAACACTTGGGTATCTTTATTGAGGAAACGTTTCCTCAATAAAGATACCCAAGTGTTGCATATGTGTCTAATTTAACAACTTGTCGGTTCTCTGAACCATTCATCTACATCCTGTCTGACACAGCAACTTCTTGGGATCTTGATACAAACGGATTCTTCAACATTTGTCCAAACCTTTGGACAAGGACTTACTTCGACTAGTGGATGATACCACTATGACCCCGCCTCCTGCTTCATCTCACCTGTCTACAGTATATAAGCAACTTCTATTTGCCTTATGTTGTATTTACTTTAAGATTGATGGACTGAACACATCGACTCCAGGCCGAGGGACTGATTACCTCAAACTCCTCCTCTTATTACTACTTTCTTTGTATTGGACTGATGAAGCCACTGTGTGGCGAAACGTTTCCTCAATAAAGATACCCAAGTGTTGCATATGTGTCTAATTTCTGTATACCTGAAAGAACCCTTTTGCGACTTTAGCCTCATAATCCCTTTTTGCTTTTCTTATTCCTTTTTTTATTTATCTCTTTAATTGAATATATTAATTACTTAACTGCTCTTTCCCTCTTTTGATACTCCTATAAGTGCCTCTCTTTTGGCCAATGAGATATTTTAATCTATTGTTTATCCATTTAGGATCGTTTTTGTTAGATCTAATTTCCCTACTCGGAACAAAAGTTGTCTGGGCAGCTAGCACTATGCTCTGAAACACATCATATTGGCAACCAACACCACCTACCTGACCCATAGTCAGGTCATCCCAATTTAGCCCACCCAGGTAATTTCTCAGTCTCATAAAGTCAGCCAAGCGAAAATCTGGGACAAAGACTTGATTGTAGTTATCAGGATAATTCCATGATATATTGAAACTAAGTGATTTGTGATCGCTTTCCCCAAGCTCATCATTAACCTCAAGATTATAAACTAGTGATTCTTTGTTGGCAATATGATGTGTTTCAGAGCATAGTGCTAGCTGCCCAGACAACTTTTGTTCCGAGTAGGGAAATTAGATCTAACAAAAACGATCCTAAATGGATAAACAATAGATTAAAATATCTCATTGGCCAAAAGAGAGGCACTTATAGGAGTATCAAAAGAGGGAAAGAGCAGTTAAGTATCAAGAAAGTCACTAGACTAAAGATTTCCTGTCACATTGTTCCAATTAATTTGTATAAAGTTAAAATCCCCCATTAACACAACATTTTCTTATCTAGACGCCTTATGAATTTCGTTCCATAGCAGCCTACTGCACTCCCTATCAAGGTTTGGGGTCCAACTGGTGATGAAACTTTGTGGCGTCAGGTGCGTCTGTGAGCGGGTACTGGACACGAGGCTTGACTCTCTCAACACGATTGTGGATTGGTGGATTGAAGGATCCGAAATCACTTAATTGAGCCTTCCGGACTCTAAACTGCAACCATTGGTAAGGTTGTGTAAGCAGTTTTAGCACACGCCTAACATCTGGCATGTCAACACGTCTTACATTGTGTGGGTTCCGTCTGAGACTGAAGACACCTTATTTCTCTTGTTCAAACTGTATGTCTTGCTCAGGTACCTAGGATTGCCATAATGTATGTCCTGCTCAGGTACCTAGGATTGCCATAATGTATGTCCTGCTCAGGTACCTAGGATTGCCATAATGTATGTCCTGCTCAGGTACCTAGGATTGCCATAATGTATGTCCTGCTCAGGTACCTAGGATTGCCATAATGTATGTCCTGCTCAGGTACCTAGGATTGCCATAATGTATGTCCTGCTCAGGTACCTAGGATTGCCATAATGTATATCCTGCTCAGGTACCTAGGATTGCCATAATGTATGTCCTGCTCAGGTACCTAGGATTGCCATAATGTATATCCTGCTCAGGTACCTAGGATTGCCATAATGTATGTCCTGCTCAGGTACCTAGGATTGCCATAATGTATGTCCTGCTCAGGTACCTAGGATTGCCATAATGTATGTCCTGCTCAGGTACCTAGGATTGCCATAATGTATGTCCTGCTCAGGTACCTAGGATTGCCATAATGTATGTCCTGCTCAGGTACCTAGGATTGCCATAATGTATGTCCTGCTCAGGTACCTAGGATTGCCATAATGTATGTCCTGCTCAGGTACCTAGGATTGCCATAATGTATGTCCTGCTCAGGTACCTAGGATTGCCATAATGTATATCCTGCTCAGGTACCTAGGATTGCCATAATGTATGTCCTGCTCAGCTACCTAGGGTTGCCTCAATGTATGTCCTGCTCAGGTACCTAGGATTGCCATAATGTATATCCTGCTCAGGTACCTAGGATTGCCATAATGTATGTCCTGCTCAGGTACCTAGGATTGCCATAATGTATATCCTGCTCAGGTACCTAGGATTGAGATAATGTATGTCCTGCTCAGCTACCTAGAGTTGCCTCAATGTATGTCCTGCTCAGGTACCTAGGATTGCCATAATGTATGTCCTGCTCAGGTACCTAGGATTGCCACAATGTATGTCCTGCTCAGTTACCTAGGATTGCAACAATGTATGTCCTGCTCAGGTACCTAGGATTGCCTCAATGTATGTCCTGCTCAGGTACCTAGGATTGCCACAATGTATGTCCTGCTCAGGTACCTAGGATTGCCACAATGTATGTCCTGCTCAGTTACCTAGGATTGCAACAATGTATGTCCTGCTCAGGCACCTACGATTGTCATCCAAAAATGTCCTGCTCAGTTACCTAGGGTTGCCACAATGTGTCTTGCTCAGGTACCTAGTACGTCGTCTATATTATTTATGGCTGAGTGTCTGATCCAAAAATGTCTCAGACATTCATAAATCTCTAACAATGAAAGTCTTCAAAAAACTGTAAAACTCATTCACGTGCATGAGTGTATGTTACATTCACGTGCATGAGTGTATGTTACATTCACGTGCATGAGTGTATGTTACATTCACGTGCATGAGTGTATGTTACATTCACGTGCATGAGTGTATGTTACATTCACGTGCATGAGTGTATGTTACATTCACGTGCATGAGTGTATGTTACATTCACGTGCATGAGTGTATGTTACATTCACGTGCATGAGTGTATGTTACATTCACGTGCATGAGTGTATGTTACATTCACGTGCATGAGTGTATGTTACATTCACGTGCATGAGTATATGTTACATTCTGTTTGAAATGAAGAATGTGTGCGAATGTTTAATGCAGGATTGTGTGCACGTGTATGTGTGTGTTAGTTACTAGTTGTCAAAGAGGGTCTTGTCGAAAGACACTTGGCCAGGGGTCGATTCACAGCTCCTGGCCCCGAGACAGCTCCTGTGTGTGTGTATGAGAGAGAGAGAATGTGTAATAAAAGACCTGCAGTCCACTTACAGCATTAAGAAATCACTAATTATTATTTGCGACCACTGTCAGCCTCAGAGTTATCTCTGAGTTACCAGACCTTGCCACGTGGAGGCCAGTGGTTCGTCTTTAAGGTCCACTTCCCCCTCGCCTTCCTTAGGTTCATGTGTCCAGGAATCCATCCGTGGGCCCCCGGATGTCTCCCCTTCCCCACTTACGTAAGGTCGACGGTGCCTTCCCCGGATCAGTGTCTACAGAAGTCCACTTGTGTCACCTCAGGTGGACTCCCTTCCCCACTTCCCCAGAGTCAGCGGTATTCATGCCTTTCCCAGGTTCATGTATCCAGGAATCCATCCGTTCGTTCCCGGATGTCTTCCCTTCCCCACTTACCCAAGGTCAGCCTCAACAACAACCTTCCCCAAGTTCATGTATCCAGGAATCCATCCGTTCGCTCCCGGATGTCTCCCCTTCCCCACTTACCTAAGGTCGGCGGTGCCTTCCCCGGATCAGTGTTTCCAGGAGTCCACTTGTGTCACCTCAGGTGGACTCCCTTCCCCACTTCCCCAGAGTCAGCGGTTGCCACCCCCAGTGACCTTGCTGGGTGCAAACTTGGTCTTGTCTAGCTGGTCTACGGTAGAGACTGTCCAGGTGGGTGGAATTACTGGAGGTGACACACAGAAAACTGCGTCCAGTAATTACACCCACCAAGACAGCCACGACCGTACACCAGCTAGACCAGACCAAGCTGCCACACAGCTCACCCACCCAGGAGAGGCTAATTAAGAAAAAAATTGGAATTCCTTTTATGTTACGCTATGAATTTATACTGAGTACAAGTTTTTTTTACTTATTTAACAGTTTAAAAGTTTTTGTGAGCGACATTCTTTGTGAAATATGTAAATATATAAAGATGGACACGTTTGAGACACTAGTGGAGGACTGTGTGTCATGTGTAACGTGTTAGTTTGATCATCATCTGTGTGTCTCCCAAACTGCCAGAAGTACTTGTAGCCAAGCCTAAGCCTGGCCACTACAACATCAGTCAGTCTGTTCACATTGCAAGTTGCTCCATAAACATACTTATGGTATGGAAGACAGCAAATAAAGCCCCAATGTATAGTAAGCAAAGTTATAGAGAAGATTATCAGAAGAGTTGTGGCGCACCTAGAAAGGAATGAGCTTATCAATGACAGCCAGCGGGGTTTCAGGGACGGGAAATTCTGTCACAAACCTACTGGAGTTCTATGACAGGGTGACGGCAGTAAGACAAGAGAGAGAGAGGAGTGGGTAGATAGCGTTTTCTTGGACTGTAAGAAGGTGTTTCACACAGATCCACACAAAAGATTAGTGCAAAAGTTGGAGGACCAGGCAGGGATAACAGGGAAGGCACTACAATGGATCAGGGAATACCTGTCAGGAAGACAACGGCGAGTTATGGTACGTGACGAGGTGTCAAAGTGGGCGCCCATGACGAACGGGGTTCCACAGGGGTCAGTCTTAGGGCCGGTGATGTTTCGACATGACTGAAGGAATAGACTCAGAAGTGTCCCTGTTTGCAGATGATGTAAAGTTGATAATAATTCAATCAGACGAGGACCAGGCAGAACTACAAAGGGATCTAAACAGGCTGCAAGCCTGGTCCAACAACTAGGTCCTGGAGTTCAACCCCACTAAGTGCCAAGTCATGAAGATCGGGGAAGGGCAAAGAAGACCTCAGACAGAGTACAGTCTAGGGGGCCAGAGACTACAAATCTCACTCAAGGAAAAGGATTCTGGGATGAGTATAACACCAGGCACATCTCCTGAGGCGCACATCAGCCAAATAACTGCTGCAGCACACGGGCGCCTAGCAAACCTAAGTACAGCATTACAACATCTCAATAAGGAATCGTTCAGGACCTTGTACACTGTGTATGTTACACCTAACCAAGCACGCAAAGGAACTAGAGAAAGTGCAAAGGTATGAAACAGGACTAGTCCTGGAGTTAAGGGGCATGTCCTACGAGGAGAGGTTAAGGGAAATCGACCTGACGACACTGGAAAACAGGAAAGATAGGGGGGGATATGATAACGACATATAAAATACTGAGAGAAATCGACAAGGTGGACAGAGACAGGATGTTCCAGAGATGGGACACAGCAACAAGGGGTCAAGATGACATCTTTGCTCTTTGGCCTCGTGACTCTAGTTTCTTCCAACCATTTCTTGATGC